>JAHDVE020004592.1:0-68536 GCA_022606495.2 Halesus radiatus
CGCAGCTGCAGACTTCAGGGCAGCAGTGATTGTTGTGGAGATGGGGCCCGCCTATAGCAGGGCCGTCAGCAGAGCCAGACACTTCGGGGTCGGGCAATGCGCAGCTGCACACTTCAGGGCAGCCGTCGTTGTCGAGTAGATGGGGCTCGCCTATAGCAGGGCCGTGAGCAGAGCCAGACACTTTGGGGTCAGGCAATGCGATGCTGCATTCTTCAGGGCGGCAGTCATTGTCATGTCGATGGGGCCCGCCTATAGCAGGGCCATGTGCAGCGCCGAATACTTCGGGATCGGGCGGTGCGAGGCTACGCACCTCCGGGCAGCAGTTGTTGTGACGGGGCCCGCCTATAGCAGGGCCGTGTGCAGCGCCGGATACTTCGGGATCGGGCGGTGCAAGGCTGCGCACTTCCGGGTTTGTGTCAGTGCTCAACAGCAAAGGGAGCCCAGACGCGGCGATCAGTTGCTCGATCTGCCTGTTTCGTTTTCTTATTTCTTGCAACTCTTCTCGCATCTGACGGATTATTTCTTTCTTGGAATCCGCAGAGGCTACTGTGCTCCGTGTCGTGTCGGTATTTGTGGCTAGAGCCGCTGCCGTAACAGCTCGTGCTCTAGCATAACAGGCGGCCGTACTTGATTGTTCGGGAACGTGTGTCGCTGGGTCGGCGGTAACCGGGCCGAGGGGAGCCGGGCCGAGGGGTGCGGGGCCAGAGACTGTAGCGCCGAGCGCTACAGAATTGTAACTATAGTCATTCCGTTCGAGCCCGCGGGGAGTGAGGTTGTAAGCAGCTGGGCTGCCATGTAATGCACCGGGCGCTGCGGGGGCAGGGGGCGCAAGACCGGGCCATGCAGCGTAGCGACGGCTAGCGTCATTTCGCTCGTGGCCGTGGGAAGCGAGGTCCGATGTAGCTCCGCCGGCGTATGACGTGTCGGGCGCTGTGGGTCGTGCCGGGCCGAGGGGTGCGGGGCCAGAGACTGTAGCGCCGAGCGCTACAGAATTGTAACTCGCGTCATTCCGTTCGAGCCCTCGGGAAGTGAGGTTGTAAGCAGCTGGGCTGCCATGTAATGCACCGGGCGCTGCGGGGGCAGGGGGCGTAAGACCGGGCCCTACAGCGTAGTGGCGGCTAGCATCATTTCGCTTGTGGCCGTGGGAAGCGAGGTCCGATGTAGCTCCGCCGGCGTATGACGTGTCGAGCGCTGCGGGTCGTGCTGGGCCGGACATTTCCGGCTGCGGCCGCTGTGTTCCGCCATTTTGTAATGTGCGGAATGCTTCCACCATTAATGCAGCACTCTGGGAGAGCGGGTCCGCTCTGTTCTTCGCCCAATTTTGGGTTCGACGCGCCGAGTCATCCGTTGTAGTTTGACCCGGGAATGTCGCGTTCGCGTTTGTGGGCTGCGGTTGACAGGGCTGCAGAGGGGTCGTTTGGCCGTGCATCGCGACGTGGGATGCTGGAAGCCGGTACTCTGCGCCTTGTGTGAAGCTTTGTGGGGCGCCTTGTGTGGAGCGTTGTGGGGCGCCTTGTGTGGAGCGTTGTGGGGCGCCTTGTGAGGCGCCTTGTGGGGCGCCTTGTGTGGCCGTACACTTCTGGGTAACGGCCGGTGACATCTTGTTAAATCACCTGGGTAGCGGCTGGGTACTGGATCCGTAGTCCGGGGATCACTATGTGACTTGATCCGTGCTCGAGAGGACCACTTATAAGCGACCATTGTCGTTACAAGACTGTAAACATGTAGGTGCTGGATGAAGCCACTTTCTATGCTGGTACGGGGCCGACTATCCTTGAGGCAGGTTCAGGAATCCTTCAGGTGGGAGGCAGGAGAAGTGAAAGACTTTCTTACAAGATGTGACTGGGTACGAGTCACGATTGCTCGTCCGAGTGTGACTGACTTTATTTTCAGAAATTTTCGCTTTTATATCCTTACAAAGTGATACAAGTTTTCTACACTAGGGGCGCTGCTGAGGCAGACATGTAAATGAGGGGTCCGTGCACGGTACTGCGTTGCCACGGGGTTAGTTGCACTGTCGAAAACCCGCAACACGGTATCGTGCTGTCGCGGAGTCGGATGTGTTATCGAAGTGATAGGAAAGTCTGCCACACGGTACTGTGCTCCTGCGGAGTCGGGAAATTCCCGTGTGGTTCCATCACGTCGATAACACTATGAGATGAAACAAATATTATATATCTTACATAAGATACAATGGCACGAGATAATAAGCTAATGGTACAATATAAATTACGAAGATAACATAATGTCGCAAAATTAGAATCATGATAATTACGATCACGTCGGTTACAATAAACAAAACCGAAATACTTACGGAACTTAATAATAACATTATTAAATTTAAAAAAGGAGTTCTACGAATTACATACAAAAGCAAGTTACGGTAGACCTTTTTGACTATTACCAATATGGCTTAGAAAGAATTTTAAAAATAAAACAATAAATTTGTTTACATCACTTTTATTTGGAATATACTTTTGCCGGAAGCTACGGTAGTGGCGAAACCGGGAGTTATTGTTTTATTTTTTAAATTATAATGTCACGTCACCAAGTTACCGCTTCATATGAAAATATTTTAAATTACATTTAATTTTTTTAAGTTTTATACTTCATTGTAATATTCTCATTCGCGAACGCCCATCTTTTTAGTTTCTATGTATTTTTCCGTTTCATTATGTTTTCATGGAGAGTTATTGATGTTATTTTCAATAATTAATGTTACAATGGGGTATGAATCTTAATTTAATTTTAATAATAATAAATTTTAAAATGCGAAGAAAAAATAAAAGAAAATAAATAATTGGCTGACATGTTTTTTCAATTATAAGGATTTTTAATATTTTTTTATATGAATACCGCACAAGAGTCCCAACTGCTCCCAACCGTCTGGAGCCAGTCAAATTATGGCATCCCCAATTGGAGAATGTTGTTACGCTGAAGGTATTCGGGAGAAGAAGTAGAAGGGGGAGAGAAAGGTGTCGAAATGCTTGGCTAATCAGATCTGGTCACCGAACACGGCTAAAATTCATTTTAAGCAACTTTTCAATATGGATGGTGGCCTTTCACGAGGGCGATACTAAGAGTATTTTTTCACTCTGGAACGTGCGCAAACATCACAAATTAATTAAATTAAATATTTGATAGAAAGCAGTCACTTTGTCTTTAGACATATTTAGTGAAAATAAAACAATAACTTTGTTTATAACCACGAAAATTTTATTTAATTTTATTAGGACCGAACGGTTTCGCTTAACATAAGTATCATCAGGGTAATTTAATTAAGTAAAACCAGTTTAATTTTGTACCCTGACGATGCTTATGTTAAGCAAAACCTGTCGGTACTAATAAAATTAAATAATATTCTCGTGCTTATAAACAAAAGTTATTGTTTTATTTTCATTAAATTAAATAAAATTTACTTGCGCACGCCGGGATATGAACCCGCAGTCGAGAGTCTTACCCCTCGACAATGGAGGCCGCCGATATGCTTCCTTTTGAGAGAAAAATGAATTTCTATGTTTATCTCATTTAGATCGAACATTTTCGTACAACAAAGAAAACCACAAAAAGAATTCATATTTCAAAGAAAATAAATAAATATTTTATCAGTAAAATGTGTCTGAAAGCCGTGTATTATAATTTTACGAAGAAATTCTGGAAAATCAAATCCCGGTTTTCTTTCTAAAATACAGACACAGCAGAGTCCTTTTGAGTTATTTTTATATGTTTAACCGGGTTGAAGAAACCTAAAAGCTTTGGAAATAAAATGGAATAGACGTAAATGTTTTAAAATATGTAAGCGAACGGCCACTACCCGAAAAATCTACAGGGTCAATATACTCGTATGTGGATTTACTTCCTTTTAGCAAATATTGTAATTTTGTAAGGACTAGCTTTGGTACCCGTTTTTCCAATCGTTTTATTATAGGAATTTAAACATTCTTTTTTGTCTACTGTATAAAGTTTTATGATTGGCAATATTGTCGTGTTGTTTTTATATTAAGTTGGCGCAAACAAAAAAATTGTTCAAAGAAGCGAAACTAGCAGTCCACAATGGAGTGCTGATACCAACCCTGATGTATGGCGGTGAGGCAGGGAACTGGCAGAGGAATAATGAAAATAGACTGGATGCTGTAGAAATGAGATCATATTTTTATAAAGCGACTTGACTTACGATAGTTTTCGAATTCCATAATTCAAAGCTAATATTTATTTTAAAATACATTTTTCTTTGCTTTCACCCAAATCCTATCTTAGATGGCAATATACCCAACAATTAGTTGGTTCAGAGAATTATTTTAAGTCTAATTATTTATAGTATTTTGAAGAGAACGATAAAGACCTGTCACATATCAGAATCTCTCGATCCGTTTCGTAAGCACATTTGAATTTACAATCTTAGTAAAGTTCATCAATAGATCTATATAAAATATCCCCGACTAGCTCAACTCAGGGTAGATGGATGTATACGAAAAAATGATACATCCGTCTTTTAATCGTGTTGTCAGTTCGTTGATGGACGATTTTCGAAATTACCGCTTAGTTATCATTAATAAAAATAAATACATAGAAACAGGAATACGGAATTCAAAATAAAAACAACTCTCTTTTGCTATATAAAAATACCTGGCAGTCAGGTCTATATTTTTATAGCTGCATTTAAAGGCTCTAGGAAAAGCTTTAACCTTTCTGTGGACGCCTTCAGATTATTAAAGGATAGAATGAATTTGAGTGATTTTAAATGATTTCAGTTTTATCAAAAAGCAAAAGGGAAATAAATAAGTAAGTAAATTGGAACGGAACCCGTTGTTGGTCGCAGGAGCTGGTGACAGAAAGGCTCCTCAGACTAGAATGAATGTCCCCTCTGTCTTTCCAACACCCCTTGCCGTCGCTTTACCCCCTCCCCTTACGAAACGGAGCGGCTATAGACAACTCATGTTTATTTATGGTTAATTCCGGGTCTGCGGTTTGTCAACCTTAGTTGTTAGGGACTTGCTTCATAACAGACCATACAATCAAAAATCGTACTTTCATAAACGATTACTACACCAACAAGTCAGTAATAACTTATTCAATAAATAATGGTACTTATACGATAAAGATCGAAGCCGGAGTACCATTAGCCTCTGGGCTGGGCGTACTGTACAGGGCTCACAGATATTTTAACAGTATATAACTGCTGACCCTGTACAAATCGCACGTGCGCCTATTGTAGAATTTGGCATCCACCACTAGTCAGGAGCACCAAAATATCTGAAAAGGAACCCTCGACTCTGTGCAGAAACGGACGGTTCGTTTGATAGATTGGCCTGTCTTAACAAATGGATTGCAATGTTTAGAGTACAGACGTCAGGTGGGAATGCTATCATTATTCTACCGGTATTTTTATCGAAGATCCTGCGATTAATTAACGTCATTAGTCCTTTGGCATCGGTGCACTATCGGATAACATGCCAAACGTAGACCCATTGAATTTATTACATGAAAACGGGTCGCTTCTACAATAAACTCGGCTAACAGCTCCGCTGTGAAACGGTTTGAGTCTGGGTTTCCTCCCTTCTACAACATTGGTCTCTTCAAGACCCAGGTACGCACCTTCCCTCCCTCAAAGACCCTCCATACAGCATTTCCAAAGTTGACGTAGGCCCCGAGGGAATTTTTTCCTTCCGGGCCTCCTGTGTGGAATTAACGAGTATAACGAGTATTTCACTAAAAACTACTTAAACCAGATTTTTTGTTTAAAATTTTAACCGCTTTACTAAAAAACATCAACAATTTGCTTATTTATTGCTTCAAGTTTTATGTACAGAATTCCGTTTAATTAAACTATTACAATTATTACAATTTTTTTTCTTCAATAGAAGTAAAGTTACTTTGTGGTATCATTATTAATAAAAAAAAATGAGAAATATTTTGTGTATATAACTGTTTAATATATAAAGATCAACATGTTGTGGAAGCGAAGCTCCCTTTATTAGGATATACAGTACCTATACTAACGAGGGGAGCTTCACTATTAATTTAATTATTATTTATTTTCAAAATACGGTTTATTAATGAAAAAGTACTCCTAGGTAAAAAAAAATCTACATTTGGCTTACAATCAGTTTTGGTTGTGAATATTTCACACAGATATACAATGTTAATAAACTTAAAAACAAATAGCCGCCCTTATTATTTATAAATTGTGTACCTTACGATCATTGTATTCCGATATCCGAAACCTATGTATAAATATATCGCGGTAGGTATTCAATAAAACGAAACGATTTGTGTTTGACCAAGGGTAAACTGTTTTCTAAAACGCTAACCACACATTCAACTTGCGAAATATAATATTCGACTATTTATTCGATAAGTACAAACGAGTTGCGACCTCCCCCAACAAAGAGTAAACATGTAATATGGTTTACGGTAAATACTGCTTGCAAAACATTTTCGGGAAATTTAGTATTAATTTGAACATGTATTAAAGGTATTGGCAGTGGCGGACCAAGAGGAAGGGGTGAATGGACCCTTACCCGCCGTTAAAGATTCTTGGGGGTTGCGATCAAGTGGTAAATAAGGAAAATGCTTCGTTATTTAAAAAATATATATTTACCCTCAATTTGGGAGGTGGATATTCATGTACCGCCGCTTTTGGAAGCATTCATTGGATAATAAACACCTCTGACATAAATCACCACAATTGGTTCGCTACGTTTGGTGACTTAGCAGGGGTGCACGGGTTCACGGGGTGAAGTTTGTCCAGGTCTTGCCTGCGGATGCGTCTCCCCACCAAATGCATGTTGGGTCGGTTTGTTAGAGGCCGGTTGAGAGAGACCCCCTGATCTCTCCAGCCGGACTTTCTGGACCCATCGCCCTGCAGCGCGGTGGGGAGGATGAATTAATAGGGATTAGAAAGAATTACCTTCCGGGCCTTCTGTGTGGAGTTATGTAAAAATTAAAGGAGTAATATTATAACATACCATACGAAGGGGACTGGACTTAGAAAAGCAGATAACTTGAACTCTGCTGTTATCCAACATGATATCTCCGAACTTGCCCACCACCACCCGGGCAAACAAGTCCATCAGCCACCGATAACATACTTCACAAATAATGGAACGGAGATCTAATATGCAATTGGCCGTAAGTATCTATTAGTTTTAATTGTAAGTAAAATCAATTAGAAAAAAATTTCATTTAAATACGGGGAAACGCATTATAAACATAAAAACCTCACAGAATAGAGAATTTGAATTATTTTCTAAATAAATCGGTTTTACCGATAATAAATCATTATTTTTAAAAACCCGTCCACATTAGAATGGGGTGAGAGTAAATAAAATCATATAAATAAGTCGTTACGATGTGGATTAACCGCAGTTTAATGGCCTTGAACGCCGAAACAGCTGTCATAATAATAAAAACTAAAAATACTTGCGGAACTTAATACTAACATTATTTAATTTGATTAACATCAAATATTAAAAAAAAAATTAAATGTAACTCACTAACTTTAAGTTTTAGTTAATAGTCTCGGTAGTTACCACAGCGTCAGATGCTGGTTTCTAGAATTAGTGGGGTTCCATGATGCATGCGCAATAAATATGTGAATAGTTTCACAAAAATTCTTATGTCTAAAGAACAGTAGATAATCTTACCTTGGTGGAAAATCACCATTCAGAAACGAATCAATTTTTGAAAAAATCTTTAGCTGTGTTTAGCCATCCTTTCCCAATTTTCTCAGCCAAAATTCCACAGTACCGCAGTTCCACCAACTTCTGGACCTCTGTATCATACATATATATATATATATATATATATATATATATGTGTATAAAAGAGAACTGGACACTATCATGTAATAATATATTTTAAAAGGCTCTCCTAAAGACTGGTGATAACTGACTTGTTTGGGTCAATTTGCATAATAATAAAGTTCCTTTAACAATAAAAACACCATGATTTACTTATCATTACGCTGACTTAAGTTTCATATCTATTTGTAATTTCATTATATTTCTATATCATTCAGACTTTTTGAATACCGTAAAGGTCGTTAGTTCAGAAAGGTTTATTGACTTAGATGGTAACTCAACTTGATTTTTTTCACGGTTACCTAATACAAAGTGGTTTTTTATATTTAATCGATAATACTAAATTAGTCATAAGTGTGCGTGTTTACGTACTAAAAACGTGATTTATTATTTGGAGATTTTCCAATTTAGAAAATTCATTCAGTTCGGGTAACAAGAAAGCCTTGACGTATATTTTCATGGATTTTCAGAAATGCGTTGTTAACTAGAAGCTTATATTAAAAATGACATGGCTTTGTCTATGTTTTATTTCCAGTTAAATTTATTTCTCAAATACTTTACCATTTCTTAATCCCCACCATCCTTTGATGTTCTGTCTCTTTCCTTTTTTATGAGTTGTCACATTCTATTAAATGTAAGCATATCTCTGTTTCACTGTTCCCTTGTTTCGTTGTATATTTTGTCTCCGTCTTATTATATATTGTGTGTCTCACCAATATAAACTCGTATGCTCACTCTATAATAATAATAATAATCTGATGATTTGTATAGCGCCGTTTTTGTGAAAAACCACCTCAAGGGCGCTGTGTATTTTGTTTAGTTTTAAATTTGACCCTAACGAAGCATGGGATTGACTAAGTCAGTTAGTGGTGAATTTGAAATAAATTAGTGATTCAATGCAAAGTGTTTGTTTAATTTATTTATATATCTTTTTTTTATATTGGAAACCAACTTGCCAAAAAAAAATGGCAACACTAGCGCGAACGTCAACACGTGTGTTGGGGTAAATTTGTGTTTGTAGGCTTGTATTAGACTCGGTACCGAGAAATCTTTTCGACTGCGGTGTTTTTCCCGTTAATTAGAAGGGGGACGGGAGGGAAAATTTCAAAGTGTTGAAGTGGGTCCTGACACAAATAATTCTCTCAAATTATCGAGAAATATCTTATTTAGAACATGTAGATAAAAAATATGTATTAAAACAAACAATGTTAATAAGAGAAAGAGTAAGTAAGAGTGCATTAAGTATAGAGTCCCACCAGAACACCAGGGTCCGGAGGGCACTGATTAAGCTAGAATTTGGAGCACATGCTCTAAGGATGAGAAGGAGGATAGAATTTAATTGGGCGGTATACATGGAAACCTTGAGCCAATATGGAATGTAGGATAGATAGAATAGGAATAAAGGAATGGATTGAGCTATTATTTTGTTGGTATTTTGAAACCGAAATGACTTTTGTATATTTGTAGTTAAAAAGAAAAAGTGTTCTATTTTTACAATAACAAAAAAATGTTTAAATATCAAGAATGAGCTTTGTTCTAGAAAAAGCGAATATTAGAAAGACACGAATACCACCGGTGGGCAAATAAAGGGGATAAACATATCAGGAGAGTTAATAATACGGTGATATAATTAGGACACGGGAGATTTCCGTGGCTTGGGAACAATCATTAGCAGACAGGTGTGGAGGAGCTCTTCTGGTTAGTTGAAGTTGTGGAAAGGTTTGTTAGGTTGGTTGTGATAATATATAAAACAAGAGTTCAGGAAGAAAAATACATAATCACTTGCTTCACGTAATACAACTTAAAAAATACTGCTATTTATGTTAGCTGAATTCAAGCATCACAAAAAAAAAATCGCCTTAAAAGACGCGTTTGTGTGTTGTATTTATTATTGAATGATACTTATAGAGACTTTTAGTAAAGAGAATCACCTCAGATTAACAAATCTAATATTGGATAATTTTTATAGATACTTTTAGTAAAGAGAATCACCTCAGATCAACAAATCTATTATTGGACAATTTTTATAGATACGTTTACTAAAGAGGATCACCTCAGATCAACAGATCTATTATTAGACAATTTTTATAGATACTTTTATTAAAGATAATCACCTCAGATCAATAAATCTATTATTTTATATTTTTTATAGATACGTTTAATAAAGCTAAATCAAAATAGAAAATGCTCCAAGAATTGACACCTTACTTTAGAGACAAACTACATTACAATAAAGACTTACACACACACCATATAAGACAGAAAGAATATATTATAGTGAAAAATGAAACAAATCCCTAAACCAAAAATATATACTGTTTACGGGTATTAAAAGGTATGGTTTACTACCCAGTGAAATAAAAAATATATCTAGATTGGGCATAATTAGACAAAGGTGTAAAAATAATGTATGTAATAAGTATTAAAAAAAAGTCATATGTAAATTAAAATGTAAAAATACATAAGTTTATATTATACCACGTGATGTGGAACAATTCTGAGTTTAAAAAAATTAATTATCATTGAAGAAGACAATATTAACCAATTCTAAATGAAATGCGAAACCGAAAAAAAACACAAAAAATAAAAAAAAGGTATCAGTCGCATCTGGGAATCTGAATAATATTATCCTCCATTAAATCCCATGTTATTGGCTGCTATCCTTATGCTGATTACAAACTTCTACCCGAATATAATTGCAATCTATATAGCGTGTCCGATTTTTATTTATATGAGACATCTATTATGATCTACTATGATCGCTCTTTTCGTGTAAATGGCCCTCTCATTTGGAATAAACTTCCCCCAGCTCTTACTAATATCCAGAAATTGACTGAATTTAAACGGGCTTTAAAAACAAACTTATTTAAAAAATCCTACCGTCTATAAATTTTAATTTCTATTTATAGTAAAAAGTCATTTCCTCAAGCCTCTGGTAGTTGTTTTGTTTCGGTTTCTTCCGTATATATATATTAAGTCCTTTATTGCTGAACATAACCCGACTCCTGTCTTAAAATGTTACTATTTTTGTAGTAATATTGTGAATGTGTTATTTTTGTATAGCCATATATATGTATACTGAATAATATTTTGTAATTTTTTTTATGAATATGCACCTAAGGAGTACTGTAGGAGTAGTATTAAGAATTAGCAGGAATGTATGTAATATGTTAAGAATGAATATAATAGAATAGAATGTAAAAGTAGCACTGTAGGATACCACTGAATGGAGTTATTTAATCATTTTTAAATTTATTTATAGTAAAGCGCACTTGAAGTGAAACAACACAAAACTGCGCTATATAAATGCTTTGTTATTATTATTATTATTATTATCTATTGACTTTTCTGCAAGCTTAAAAAGAATATTAAATTTTTGTTTCATTAAGGATTGGTTAATATTCTCTTCTTTAATGATTATTTATTACAATGAGGCTTATAAGCTTCAATAAGTTATTAAAATAAAAATAATATTTTAATAAATAAAATTAAAAATAATTTATGAAAATTATTTTACCTGTTTTCTTAATTAATGATATGGTTGGATAACTTTTCCGCACTATCAGCTGAAAAAAACATGTTTTGCAGCTACGGCGTACGTTTAGACAAAACTTATTCCTTGTTAACTACGCAAGACTGAGATCCGACATTTCTGCTGGATATTCTTTCAAAGGCAAACCATTAAATTTGACTGGTTAGTAGCCGAGAGCTCACATGCGACAAGTTCCTACTCAGGCGTCGCGCGATGAATCCTCTGCTAGCTAAGTCTTCCATCACTGCAAAATTTATATGTACTATTTTGACATTTCTATTTTTCCCTCCAACGACACCGATGTTAAAAAATTTCAAAAGTCAGCAGAAGTCTCAGTATTGTCATATTAAAAAAATATTTATTACGGATTTAAAAAATAAATAAATGAAGAAATCGCGAACTGGACTTTTTTTATTTAGTGACGTCATGATCTGAATAACTAGATTTGTTTATTTTATTATTAAAAAAAACTATAAGATTCTAATTTTTATTAGTAACATTTTTGTAATCTTAGTAAAAACGTCTATCCACACTTTTTTTAAGACATTATAAAATACGTGCAAGTGGCCCATTGGGGTTACCGTGGTTTGACTAGTTTCAGAAAGTCGGGAGTAATTGGAAGACTAATATGATATTCAAATGAAAAAGACATTTGTTCGGTTCAAAACAATCATGGCATTCTCCGAAGATCAATATATCATTGTCACAGACCTTAAAATTAAAAATGATTTTTATAGAATTAATACTACATCTTTGATTTCTTCAATTTTCAGACAACAAAGACCGTTTCGAACATAAACAAACATTACTATTTATCGTATTGTCGAATTATTTCGTTAAAAGCTCCCCTGTGTTTCGGGCAGAACAATTCTCGGTGTTTATTCGTAGAATTTCATGAGGGTAGGCGACGAGATAAAATGTTGATCCCGCATTTTCCACACTTGACGGAGAAGCTTCCGCGTGTCTCACGCGTTCGTCAGTTCTAAGGCCGTTGATATACGCACTCACTTTGAAACACAGATAGAATGTAATAAAAAGGTTCTCGTAGATTTTTGTTGTTTTGTTTTTGTGTATCTGTATTTAAAACATATCTGTTAAAAAAAATATATATATTTATATCAGAAAAACAAACTCTCCCTTGAACAATAACAATCTGAAAAAAAAAACTCCTACTACCATCAATATAACGGCCTCCATGGTCGAGAGGTAAAGCTCTCGAATACGAATCCGATGGTCGAGGGTTCTGTTTCACAATTAATTTATTTAAAAATGATACATATTATATTTACGCACGTGGAAGATAACCTCAGTATCGCCCTGGTGAAAGACCACCATTCAGAATTGAAACGTTGCTTGAAATGGCTTTTAGCCGTGTTTGGTGACCAGATTTGAATAGCCAGGTATTTTCCCCACCTTCCTCTTCCTCTTCTCATTCCCCTCCGCAATACCTCCAGGCGATAGTCTCACTGGGTCCAGACGGTGGGGAGCAGTTGGGACTCTTATGCGGTATTCATATAAAAAATATAAGCGGGAGATGTTGTTTGCTTGATAGTGGAGGATTTATAGCTTAGCATTTAATTTCAGATATTAATTATTTTGGAACTATAAAATGTCGTTACTATGACAACACCATTCTACGGATGAAAATCTTTTAAATGTGTTCTTCGCATTCAAATGTTTTCACATTTCGTGTTTGACAATACATTTTAAAGAAACAAGGCAAACATCATAATTCGTTTTTACTTTCTTTATTTATTAAAAAATTTCATTTGGAGTGTAAGTAGAATACATGACGCGAATGTGAATGAAAGAAGAATCCTGGGACGACCGAGGAAGACATGACACGATCAAGTGAATCAAATACTTGATTAGGGCCACTTCAGAAGTCGGAATAACAGAAGAGAATGTATGAGACGTTATATGAAAGTGAATGAAGCAAGAAATGTATGCCAAGATCGAGTTGTTTGGCGGTCCGTCCTCTCTGCCTACCCGTGCGGCGAAACGGCGTGATGGTTAATTAGTTAGTTTCTTTTGTTTCTTTGATTTTGTTTTTTTTTTTTTAATTTATCTATCATCTAACACATGCTTATTTTGATAAATCGCATTTCAGAAGTACAAAAAAATCAACTTTTCATGTAATTATCTTCCCTACAAATCGTTAAATAATGAAAAAAAAGTTTAAACGTGAAATTATCTTAGAATATGATGTAGAATAACCTCCTTTCAGAAAGTACCACTCATTTCTGAACACCGTTTGTTCTAAGTAAAAAAATATGGTTTTAAATATATTAGTATCCATGATGGCCCCTTTGGTTGAGCGATTGCGATCCTTGTCTACGAATCTGGAGATCTCGGGTTCAAATCGCGGAGTGCTCAATAAAATGTATTTTTTATTAATTTATTTATTTCACAATTAATTCATTAAAAATAATACATAGTGTATTTGCGGCATGCTCCAAAGTGGTACATACTTACATTATCGACCTGGTTGATTGAAAAGAGTTATATATTATAAAAATCATTACCACCCCATTTGATACATGGTAGGATGTTTCAAATTACTGGACTATTATTGATTACGTAGATTTGCAGCGGAATCAATAGATATAATCTTAAAAGCCCTAATTCCAAATCCAAGAGGCGAGCATAAAGCGTCAAAATATGGCATCTTCAATACACGGTGTTTGAAAACTAGTGGTACAAGCGAGATACTGGGGAATCTAAATCGGATAGAGAACCCAAAAACCATATATTTATTAAGTAAATGAAACACGTTGTTATAAACTACGAATATATTTTATTTTTTTTAACCGGTTTCGCTTAACTCAAGCTCCATCGGGGTAAATATAATAACAGTTATTATATTTACACTGATGAAGCTTGAGTTATGCGAAACCGGTTGGTGAAAATAAAATATATTCGTGGTTTATAACAACGTGCTTCATTTACTTAAAAAATGTCAAACCGCAAAGTGATTGTTTCTTGGGAAAAAAATAAATAAATAAAAAAAAAACATAAAAAATATATATGTATTGTTTTTAAATACTTAGATTAAGTTTTTTTTTATTTTGTCCCATTTTTCGACAACTAAAGGAATAAACGAAAACAGGCATCTCTGCGATTCAACGCATTTTAAAAGATGACCATCAGCTAAAAGTAACCCCCTAGCGACTTTTTTTTTTTAACAATTTTCCTAAAAAATTTCAACTTCTGACTCGATTTACTCGTGAACGAAAGCCCAAATCAAAAAAAGTTATACTACAAAATCGATTCCAAATGTGATGTAGATTCATCGTTTTCCTGCTTGTACCACTAGTTTCCGGACACCGTGTATCTCGCTTACATTTTTTCTATAAAAATAAGTTTTTAATAAATTTTTCATGTTATACTTATTTTGAATAAGTATTATTTATACAGGATGGTTTTTTCATATTATTGTCCAATATCCAAAATGGCGGAAATAAACAAAGTGTTAAAATATGGCGTCTTCAATTGCTTGTCAATTTACTTTAATATTATTTTCTAATTGTCTGTTTTTTTTTTTAACAATAATGACATTTATTATCGTATGTTATTCTTTTTAGTTTCGCTATTTGTAAAATTACCAAAAAAAATTGTTATTGAAAATTTTGTATAAAATAAATGCACAATATTTTTTGTTATTTTCTTTTTCATGTTTACATACTTTCATGCCCAAAACCCAAATGATATCTTATTCGATAAAAATACTGGAACCGACAATTCATTTATAATTTCATCGGAACCACACTATAAGATACGTCGGAACCGCAAGACAGGAGCATATTTCAGTGTCCCCATCTCTCGCCGAGCGCGAAAACCATTTTTGAGTGAAATACAAATTCTTGCCGGCTGGTTATACGGCCTTAAGGTGGTGTTAGTCACTTAACGGCTCTATGGAAAATTTGACCTTTTTCTTACGTGATAAGATCAATATTTTAATAAATGAATTAAAAATTACTTAATCACCACTTTGTTAATATACATATACATGTAACATGTTGATATATCAACATGTTTCGAAAGCCATGCTGTCCTCATCAGGAATGTATATGATATAGTATTCTGTATATTCCTGATTGATATGTTTATATTAAAAAAGTGGAGTTTACGAAGTAATTTATAATTCACTTATTAATAATGATGCCACGAAATGAATACCAATCTTTTGAAGAAATTACAACAATATTTTAGATTAAAATGACCCCAACCGATACGAATGTAATGTCATATTCTTTACGTTCAAAAATCATTCCAAAATGCTGTTGTCTTGAAAACCAAAAACCCTATTAACTTATCCATTACCATATATGAAGCATGCCAAAAGTCTCATCAAAAACCCTATACCCCAAATACCAGCATGCAATCGTGATTCACAAATTCATAGAAATACATTGCACATATCTCAAAATTCGTCGGAAACATGCAGCACGACAAATCCCCGTCAGAACTTATCGGGCCACAATCGATCATGATAATAATGGATTTACCCGACGCGGTTCCTTGACAGATATAATATATTTTTTCTCATATTAATTACAGAGGGAATTCGGAAAGATTTCATTTCTGCTAGTGCAGCGGGGTGACAAAATAATTGATTAATCATCAAAATACGAAAGTACTGAAATTAGTCGGTCAGTTGGTCGGGCGGTCTAAAACGTCGGGATCCCATCCAAGGAGCGTGGGTTCAATTCTGTTAGCTAAGCCTGCCATCATACCACAAGTAATATGTTGCACCTATGATTATTGTAAATCAAATTGAACAATGTTATTATTAAGTCCTGCAAGTATTTTTAGTTTTTATTATTGCGACAGCTGTTTCGGCGTTTAGGGTCATTTTAAAACTGCGGTTAATCCACATTGTGACGATTTATTCATATGAATTTATTTACTCCCACCTAATTTTAATTTGGACCGGTTTTTTAAAATAATGATTTATTTATCGGTAGAACCGAATTAGTTAGAAAATAATTGAAATTTTCTATTCTTTGAGGTTTTTACATTTATAATGTTTTTCCTCGTATTTAAATGACAATGTTTTCTTAATTTATTTGTTAATATGTGTTTTGGCCTCGTTCAAGTTTCGTGTTTATTTGTCCTGTGGAATGCCAACGCGCCTTAATGTGCACCTACATTGTTCATTGCTATGGAGTCGATTCGGAATGGTCACGTTTTCAATTTAAATATTTAAGAAAATAATGAGATAAATTTTATTCTATTGGAAAATGAATAACACTACGGTTATAATATTCTCGCTTTTCTTTTATCACGCGCGCGTGAGCGAACTAAAAAAAAAAAAAACAAATAATACCCTGTCACCGCGAAATTTACGCTCATTTTACTGTACGGGAAAACCACGCATTATTTTATTTTCATTGTGAAGGGTACTCATTAAACTTTAAGTAAAACTTTCAAAAATATTTTCGTATATTTTTATAATTTTTTTTAAAGAGAAATTAATCATCTCTCTATATATATTAAGCTATTCCGAGGAAACTACTTACAGAGTATTAAAAGACGTACCTGACTTACTTTAACCAGTGATTCCTGATCATATTTGGAGTAAAAAAATGATAATGAAATTTTAGTCTCCTGTGACATTTTTTGTAGTTTTGTTTTCGACAAATAATTTTTTCATATATTTTTAGTGATTGCTCAGTCAAGTTACCGTCCAACCTCCCACCTCAATCCTACCTGTAAAATTCCTACCTTTTTATTATGTTTTTCGGTAAATTATTAACAAACAAAAAAAAAACAACAACAAAAAATGTCACCGGAGACAAACATTTTATTTACCTTTTTACTGCAAATAAGGTCGAGAATCACTAGGTAAAGTAAGTCAGGTACGTCACTCAACACTCTGTATACATAGAAAATTTATAAACACATAAAACAAATTCTGGTATGACGGTACCATTTACAAAAGCGTCAATTTACAAAAAGCAAGCCAGTAATTATAAAATTACAGACAACTGGTTCACGGTGCGGCAAACACGGAAAACGCTCCGGTTTTTAGCAATTTCTTGGCCGAAATTAAAATGGTTAAAAACACCATCCAATCAGGTGACGTACACTTCCTTTGTGCAGTTAATCATAATCACGGCGCTACATCCCAGGGGTAGAATTTGACCTCTTCAACAAATGCTCTCCACTGGCTGCGGTTCCATGCCATCCACCTCCAGTCCTCAGTCCGTCATATCCTGCTTCAATTCTCTTCCACGAACCCCATCCATATCTTCACCGGTCCGCCTCTGGGCAGCCATATTTTTGATATCCCATCATCTCGAATTTTTTTAAACCTCCAGCCCGTCGTAGTCGTTGTGACCCACGGAATCTTACGATGGTCTCACACTGAATTAGCCGAGACCATCGTAAGTGTTAACTTAAAATATCTATATATTTTTTTAATGGTGATAAGAGAGTGAATACGTTTTGTAACCGACGTGATCGTTTGTTCGTAATAATCATGATTCTTAGGATTCCAATTTTGCAACATTATGTTTATCAATGTACTTCGTGATTTGTATTGTACTATTTGCACCATATTGTGTACCATATTTATAACATTGGTTTCATCCCGCAGTGTTATCGACGTGATTGAACCACACGGGAATTTCCATAATAGATTGACTCCGCGGGAGCCCAGTACCACGTGGCAGACTTTCCTATCACTTCGATAACACATCCGACCCCGCGACAGCACGATACCGTGTTACGAGCTTTCAACAATGCAACTAACCCCGTGGCAGCACAGTACCGTGCACGGCCCCCCCATTTACATGTCTGCCTCAGCAGCGCCCCTAGTGTAGAAAACTTGTATCACTTTGTAATGATATAAAAATGAACATTTCTGAAAATAAACCAGTCACACTCGGACGAGCAATCGTGACTCGTACCCAGTCACATCTTGTAACCATAAAAAGTCTTTCACTTCTCCTGCCTCCCACCTGAAGGATTCCTGAACCTGCCTCAAGGATAGTCGGCCCCGTACCCCCAGGAGCATAGAAAGTGGCTTAATACAGCACCTACATGTTTACAGTCTTGTAACGACAATGGTCGCTTACACGTTTCGTTGGATCAAATTGAGTAACAAAACTTGACTCTTTCATTTTTCATAAAATGATAAATTTTATTCAATGAATTTAATAAATATCTTCCGAAACATGTTCATATTTATATATTAAATAGTGGTTTACATTAAACATTTATTTTTCATTTTATTTAAAACTAGCTGATTTGTACCCGGCCTTGCACGAGTTTTAATTTTTTTTTTTAATAAAGTTATGATGTTGTGAATTCTTGCTTGTCGTTTGGGTGCCATAATTGATTTAACAGCGAAAGTAATGCCTTGTGACGACTATCACTATATCTGAACAAAGAAATACTTTGAAAATATTAGTTTATTCCAAACATGTATTTTTTTTCAAAATACGTTTAAATAAAAATTACCTACCTAAAGTATGTACTTGTGTTTTCCATTTTGAAAATATTCTACCCAAACAAACCTTCTTTTTTTGAAAATGTAATCTGTGGCTAACCAGAGTGGTATAACTGTGTTGTAAACTTAATACAACATGGCGGGTTTTCATCATTATGAAAAAATTGAACCCGCCATGTTGTATTAAGGTTACAACACAGTTATACCGCTCTGGTTAGCCACAGATTACATTTTCAAAAAAAGAAGGTTTGTTTGTTAATACAACAAGGTTAATACAACATAGACAGACACACATTTATTTTTATTGATATGGAGGTAACACTTAAATTTTTCGTTTACCAATCACTTTCTCCTCGCATAAAAAATAATGAAGGTTAGGTTAGGTTTCTTTTGAATGGTTTCGGATTGGAGGGAGTTTTTTTTTCACTCTCAGAGTGACGAGAGGAAGTCAGTTTATTTTTTATTTCCCAAATTCTACGAAGTTGATATTACGATTTTTTTTTCATTAGAGGAAAACACGTACGTGGCATGTTTAATATCTTCCCCCCTCTGGTAAGAAATTTATAGGTTACGTATTTACATAAGTCAGGGGGAAAATTCAGGCAGTAATCTGCTAGCGATTATCCCACAAAATATTCCATTTGCGATGCGCGAAGGGGAGGGAAAAAATGCAGATTATATAAACGTACCGAAAAAATAAAAAATACAATATTACATTTTTTAATCTATTGTGTTGGCGTTTATTTTGAAGAACGCTATTTTTGTTAAATTATTTTTCTCTAACTTTTAATAATAACTGTTATCTTTTTTTTTTCTCTTAAATTTATTTTCATATAAAACACTATATTTATAATGTTTTTAATTTTAATTTTAATAATAATAACCATTATTGTTTTTATTTATTTTGTTTTAAATTTATTTTAAATTTGTTTTAAATTTGTTTTAAAATTATTGTTTTAAATTTATTTTCATATAAAACACTATATTTATAATGTTATTAATTTTAATTTTAATAATAATAACCATTATTGTTTTTATTTAAACCTTGCTTTTTTATATTTTGTTTTTATTGATGATAAAAATAATTTCTGTTTTAAATTTAGAATTTAATTTATTATTTAATGTTTTATATATACTTTTTTTTATTAATTTATTTTTAATGAATTACTTAGCTAGTTTCAGCACTTATTGTAATTTTTTTATATATATTAATTGATAAACTAAAGTTTTTAAGACAAGATTTTTGTGCATAGCGCAAAGAGTAACAATTATTTTTATAAACAATAATTATTAGCCTGAAACACTCATCCAAATTGAAAAAACCTTCCGAGAAAAGATAAATGTCGCCGACAGGACTCGAACCTGCACCCTTCTGATTGCCGGTCAGATGCTCTACCGTTGAGCTACGTTGGCTTATCGCAAATTATTCGAGTCCTGTCGGCGACATTTATCTTTTCTCGGAAGGTTTTTTCAATTTGGATGAGTGTTTCAGGCTAATAATTATTGTTTATAAAAATATATTTTTATATATGTTTGTAATTTGTCTACTTGCTTATTATTAGTCTATACTTGACATTATTTTTAATATATTGTTTATCTTGATGATAAGAAGAATATATGACGCGAATGTGGATGGAAGAAGAATCCGGGGACGCCCGAGGAAGACATGGCACGATCAAGTGAATCAAATACTTGAGTCGGGCCATGTCAGAAGTCGGAATAATAGAAGAAAGTGTATAATGAAGCAAGAAGTGTATGCCAAGATCGAGTTATTTGGCGGTTCGTCTTCTCTGCCTACCCCTTCGGGTAAACGGCGTGAAGGTTAATTTGTTATTTGGTTATCTTGATGTGGGAAGGTTTGCTTCTGAAGCTGTCTTGTCCCAAATGTGTTGTCCCAATATGTTACATGAAAGCATATTTCTGTCTCATTACTCCATTGTTTCGTTTTACATTTTGTCTCCTTTCTTTTGTATATTCCAACTATATGGATGATCACTCTATGTATCTTTGTTCAGTTTTGAGATTTACCACGATAAAGCTTGAGATAAACGAAACCGGTTGGTGTTAATTTAAAAAATAATTAGCTTTGTAAAACAAATTAATAAATATGTTAAGCCACAAAGTAATTGCTTCTTATGAAAATACAATTATTATGATGTGAAAAAAGAAATTACTTGTGTTTTTTCATTAAAATTGATCCAACGTTCGAAGCAAAAAAACTGCGTATTAAGTAATTAAATCGCCCATAAAATAGGCAAGAACTCAGGGGTACATTTGAAATTTGAACAGATTCTTTTGTTGAGAATTTCTAAATTGACGTAATTATATTCAGCTAGCCACGTCATTTCCGCCTTGAGCTGTGAAGTTTTTAATATTTTTATTTTATAAATAACTGCCAAAAAGAAGGCAACGCAATGTATTGAAACATGAGTTCTTCAATACACATATATTTTTTTAATTTATGAAAGAAATTGTATCTTTGAAAAATATGTGTAAGAGTATATTAATAAAGTGGTAAGTACAAAGCAATTTTAAATTCAAGAAATGAAAATTAAGTGAATTAAAAATTACTTTGTAATCACCACTTTGTCTGTCGCAAAAGTCTCGAGAATTTTTTTTTACAAACAATTTATTTCCAATAAACGTACAAACACTTAATATTCTTCAAAATATGCCCCTTGGGCGTCAATACACTTTTTGTAGCATTTCTTCCAGTCTTGGAAGGCACCCTGGAAGGCAGAAAATGGAACCCCCTTAAAGCACTGCGTCGAGTCGGTTTTCACCTCATCCAAAGTCTCCAAATGGCGTGCTTTTAGGCTTCGCCTGATGCGGGGAACAAAAAGCAGTCGGGACTGTGCAGGGGTGGCGGCAGTGTCGCCACGCCCTGCTTAACTCCTGGACGACGAGAGCTCAGTATGAGTGGGCATTGACGTGATGCAAAATCCAGGTGTTGGCGATCTCGTTTCGAACGCGGCGAATCCTTTCGCGACACCGTTTCTTTGTCATGTTGCACTTCTCCGCTATAAGCGGACACTGAGACGACGATCAGACTGTAACACTTCTCTCATGTTTGTGACGTCATCAGTTTTGGAAGTTGACGGTCGTCTTCAATTGATTCCCGGCCATTTTGGAATTATTTGTGCCACTCGTAACCTCTTTCCTGTGAGATGGATTCATCTCCGAAGGCTTCCCGAATCATGAGCAGGATCTCGATACTGTTTTTTTTGAACGCAGAATTTGATGGCTGCCCGCTACTCCAGCAAATGTTGCATCTTGATTTCCGACGCAACGACAAACCACACTTTGCGCGGATCACTGTTCTAGCTCTACCGTTGCTCGGAGAGAATTAAGTAGCGGTGCGTTTGGTAGCTGCGACTTCCCGCTACCATCCCCTCCACTCGGCGCATCCCGCTACCCCTTCTAGAGTAGTCAGAATTTTTTTCTCGATACTTTTAGACCCTGTATATACATTTAAATATATAATATGTACATGTCCTTTATTCGTATATACAATTTCTTCAAAAGATTGGTATTCACATTGGTGGCGTACTATGAATATTTATTAATAATTAGGCCACAAAGTGAATACCTAATCTTTTGAAAAAGTTGTAAAAAAACAGTTTTGAGAATGCTATGTTAATTAATACATTTCAATACATTTTAATACATTTCTCTACATCTATACGGTTCGTCAACCTATTATTATCAATATTCACTATATTTCTCACTTAATATTCTAATGAATTTCAATCTATGACTAAAACAACATACCGACCCCTAAACTTCAATGTTTGCCAAATCCGATTACATACTTATTAATACATCAAATAAAATCTAATCACCCCAAAGTTCTTCTCGCAGTTAACCCTTTACCCCAAACTTTCGCATCAAAGCATAATTCTAATTGCGTTCGATAATAATTTAGCACAAACTCAGCTGGACAAACATGACCATATAATTATATATGAAAACGCAAAAAGGTTCTGGATCACAATTTTGAATTTCTTACAATTATATCAACAGGTAGGAGATATTTTATGTGAACACGGCACTAGAGTTTCGCTGGTCGAAGGCAGAAAGCTTGCTTCACACCAAAACAGGGAATGTTTTGAGATGCAAGGAAAGAACCATTGTAAATTATTTATTTTTATCTTCTGTTTTTTTTTCTGTTTAATGTTTCATCTTTCATTTGAGATTTGTTAATATTATCTTTTTGAATGATTAAATATTACAATGGGGCTTATCATTAATAAGTTATTCCAATAAATAGAAATATTCTAAATTTTTTCGCCAGTTTTTTTTAAACTTTTTTAAGTCATGACCTGCTTCTGTCAAATTAATGGCAATCTATGAATAAGTGTAATTTCGTAAAAAAAATCATGTCCCCATGTTCTACTTGTCGTTTCTACATTCTGTGCACAACATTCATTACATTCTAAAGTGTAAATTCCGTTTTTTTATTTTTTATTTGAAAAAAATGTCCTTGGTAAATAAATATTTTATCTTAGAATTACTGTGGAACGCTAGAGAATTGAAATCTGGTGTTATGGTGGTGGAAAGGGGGAAGAAGCGGAGGTCGGGAAGGAGGAAAACCCCACGATGGAAACCACGTCGGGCGGCAGCATTAAGGGTACCAGTATTAAGGTGTGGGATGCTGAAGGGAGGGCGGTAGGCAAGTGATAGGCGGCGCAAACATAACAGTGTGACTTACCCGGGGATTGTATTCTAGGCGGCTTCCAGCGTCGTCAGGACATTAGCTCAGTTTCGGTACAGCAAGGAGATTTCCTCTCTCTCAAGGGTCAAATGAGTCGGCAGGCGGCATTATAATTGAAGGAGAGGCGTTTTCTATTTTACTTAAATGACGAGATGGCGTACTTTCAGTTCAGAATTTATTGTAACAAGGACATGGTCATACAGGTTATATGCAGGGTACGCCAAGTTGTTGGCACCAACTTTGTTCTAGACTTAGACTATTCTTCTCTCTGATGAAATTCTAACCGAGCAAGTTAATGATGGTAAACACACAAGTATAGCACATAAAAAGAGAGAAGGGATGGGCAGCTTACTTGATCATGTTGGTACAGCGACGCCATAGTCGTGGGGTTGACTGCTTGGGCAGTATACAAGGAGCACAGGCATGAATATCTTCGCACTGAGTTTAATAGTTAATAACAGGTCACCATCTTAGGTGTTTTACAAGGTAGTATGGGAACGATCTGTTAGGGGCCTCAGACCCTCATGCAATTGATGTTTCCAATGGCGGACTCGAATGATGCAATAAATTAACCGAGCCGTCAGCTCCAACGGAGCACGCTGGTGATAGCTCGGAGGTCAGGAAGAGAATGGCCGACGGACCGCGGAGTCGCTTGGCGAACTGCCTCGTTCCATGCGGCCAGTAATGATCTGTTGCGCTAGCCCTCATTGGTTGATTATTGTGACTTTTGGTGGGTCGTTGTGTTATTGGCTGCCGTGTGGCGGGCTGTTGTGTTATTGGATGTCAGTAAACGAGACGCTAAAACTATTCTACGTTCTTTCATTTGTTACGTAACACTGGTAACATATGAGATATTTTAAAAGATAAGTTTGTATAAATTGGCTAGTAGATTGGCTTTTATTATTTTCGCCTTTTTTGAGAAAACTATTGTTTGTTTCTTATTAAATATTTGGAATTTGGGACGTCATTATTACTAAATGAAAAGTCATTTAAATATAATTAACATTTGGATTAATTATTATTAACTTTAATCAATTTTTGTTTACGTTTATAATTTGTCTATTCTTTCATTATTGTGTTCTATTTTTATGATTTGTCTATGCTTCATATTATTCTTTTTTAGTATTCTGTATATTCCTGATAAGGAAAGCTTCGCTTTCGAAACATGTTGATATGCATATGTTAATAAAGTGGTGATTTGAAAGTAATTTTATTAATTTATTTTCATAAAATAGTAATTCATGGGTTTTCTATAATAATATCAAATTAATTTCACAAAATATATACCAAAACTTTTCTTATCTAGGTTTTCGCAAACTTACGTCTATTCACTTATTTAAGGAGATGTATTAGTATGTCAACTGTGTAGGCTTCTAATCGGACTTCCTCTGTACAGAGTTGCTAAGGCTTTGTTAAAAGCTCCCATAACTCGATGCTTACGCATTGAATAATTAATTAATTCCGGAAACCTTTAACATTAAATCATTTTAAATGCGTTTTGTTATGTTACCTGCTGGGAAACAGTATTTTCAAGTTTTCATACGTTCAAGACAAAGTGCTTTAGGGCTCAACGTGTGCATACATTATTAGGATTGGATATTCATCCGCATTTGTTACGAAGTAAAGATCATACCTACAGAGCAAAATAATAGATAGAGATGCAAAGTTAAGAAACCAAAATAAGAGGGGTGAGATGCGAGCTAGGCGTGTCCGCCAGTGTTTAGTAAAACAGAAACTAAGTAAAAAGGTTCGGCGTGTTTACGAAAATCGAATATTTTATTCGAGTATTTAGTTTCACCCTTTTTGTGAATGTTTTGCAATTTGTTAATACAAAATCACGCGAAATGAAAGTTGACGGCAGCGAACTAACCTGGAGCAAAATGGGTCTCACGGGACCTTTGCCTCCAGCCGTCGAAATCGTACTTAGGGCAAGTCTATTAACTCTGACGTCATTTATTATAATAAATAATGTTATCGTTTAAGCCGAATGATATAACATATAATAACATCAAAAATTTGAAAAACAATTCTCAGAAATTTTAGTGTGAAACTTTAAAAAAAAATTATATGTTACACGTCAAAAGAGCGTCCCTGTCTGTACAGTGTAAATACAGGGGAATTATATCACCACCCGCCTGGGCAGCGTTGTGAGGCGGGTTAAGGTGGGGGCTGTAGGAAGAGATTTATTAATGCGGGTCCTGAAGAGGCCCGGATTAAATGAAGGAGAAAAAGCAAATGCCGGTAGCTCGTTCCATATATGAGCCGCCTTACATAAGATGAACCTAAGAATCGACCCGTTCTCTTGAAGCCAATATCAACTGTGAGCAATGTTCCGCTCGGGTCATCGAGTTTCACGCACGTGCACCGGTTCGGAGGGGATCAACGCTGCTAGCTCCTTCGAGCAGGCTCCATTGAAATATCTGTAGATCAGGCTCATCATACCAACATTACGTCCGTCTCTGAACAACAAATTGTTAATCGGACAAACCGCCCTCCTTTGCACAGAATGAAGCAGATTTTACAAGTATTTGGGAGCTCCAGCACAGAGGTGGCTTCAAACTGTAGGAAATTAATGTTTTTTCAATTTATTTTTTATAACTTATTGAAGTTTGTACACCTCATTATAATATTTAATCATTGGAGAAGATAATATTAAAACATCCCAAAATGAACCACGAAACCGAAAAAACAAAAGAAAATAAAAAGATTTCAGTCGCATCTGGGACTCGAACCCAGGACCTCTACCTATCCGGGGTAACCGCTTAACCAACTAAGCTAATGAGACCAGTTCAATTTACGCCATTTACACCGATATCATACTTCAAGTTCAAAAGGAGATATGTTAATACGAAATAGAGAGGGAGGGCGCTAATATAAATAATGCTTGGGGCATATGCGATCGTTTCAAAAATGTTTAATAAAACACGATATTATTTATATATTTTTTTATATGAATACCGCACAAGAGTCCCAAACTGCTCACAACCATCTGGAGCCAGTGAGACTATGGCATTCTCAATTGGGGAATGTTGTGAGGCTAAAGGTATTGGGGAAAGGAAGGAGAAGGGGGAGAGGAAGGTGAGGAAAAGGGGAAATACCTGGCTTTTCAGATCTGGTCACCAAACACGGCTAAAAGCCATTTCAAGCAACGTTTCAATTCTGAATGGTGGCCTCTCACCAGGGCGATACTGAGAGTATCTTCCACTCTGGAACGTGCGCAAATAAACTATGTATTATTTTTAAATGAATTAATTGTGAAACAACACAAATTAATTAAATAAAATCACTTGCGCATGCCGGGATTTGAACACGCGACCTTCGGATTCGTAGTCGAGAGCCTTACCCCTCGACCATGGAGGCCGCCATATTTAGATATATTTAGAATAGAGCAAAAATCTTAAGACTGCTGACTTAAGTTGCATTTAAAAAACGCTGTAATTTTTTCCATACCTATAACGTGTTAAATATCAGAACTACACGTGTTATTTATATTTTTGAGGCATATTTTGCAATTTTTTTCTTTCGAGGGAATTTTATTTAATTACTTTTTCAATTAGAAGTCTAAATAGATATTATCTTAAAAAATAACACGTAGTTTTTTTCAGGGCATAATAAATTCAAGTTAGTAATACATAAATAGAAATTCTGAATACGAAGGCTTAACTTATAACATGCAAGACGTTTCATTAAATATTTGTTAATGTTAATTGTCCATTGAAAAAGAACTGTGTGGGAAATTAACCCCGCTCCTTGACGGCCCGGTAAGGAACGAACATTCCACTA
Organism: Halesus radiatus; assembly: GCA_022606495.2. Taxonomy (NCBI): domain Eukaryota; kingdom Metazoa; phylum Arthropoda; class Insecta; order Trichoptera; family Limnephilidae; genus Halesus; species Halesus radiatus. The sequence goes on from JAHDVE020004592.1 coordinate 27,288, forward strand.
GCGAGCGGGGAGCGGGCTTAAATAGTTCCATAGCTTCGCAAATTTAGAACAACAAACTTTGCAAATGAGGAAACGTCGACCTTTGGACCTGGTGTCAGTAAACTTACCGCTACGCCATGAAAGTCGCCTGTCTCATTACTCAATCATAATTATTATTAATCACCAGCCTATGTTTGTTTTTCCGTGTAAGCTGTTTTGTTTTTCCACGTAGTGTTTTTTATTGCAAGACCCCTGTCTGAAAGCGACTACGCCGTTGTAGCACGTAGCGGCCTACTACGGGCTACGGTGGCCTACGGGGCAGGAGGGGGTGAATAAATGTTTTCAAATATGTAGGGGTAGTTCTGTATTCATTACACTACAACCTTAGTCGAGTATCCGAGTATCCCCTTGTCTTAAACCACCTGAATTCTGAACATTCTCCGAAGAAAGCCCGCGCTTAACATAGGAATAATGTATTTTTTCGTGTGTCCTTACTGTGTACTCAAAAACATGTATTTATTGACATATCTTCATTTTTGTCTTGTATGTTTTTCGCTATTTTTACTACATTTTATGAACATTTGTTTTTAAAGAATTACATTCCCAGGTTACGAATAACCTCACAAAATTTTAATTCTCTCTACTTTCATGACCAAACGGAAAATGTTGCTCATGCAACAATAATAGTCCACAGTGGTACTGTATCAAAATATAACTAACAATTGAAAATAACATCTAAATGGCGGTAACTTCTAATGGAATTGATGAAAATTTGCGTCAATAATTTAGTCCAATCAGTACTGAGGGCGAGTTATATAAACGAACTATCAAATTTCTGTTACGTAACGAATCGTTTCGTTAACGGATCGTCATCCGTCCGTTTTTATCTCGAATAATTGCCATTCGCTTTGCCATCACTTTTATTTCCCGATAAAGAATCCATTTCATAAATGCAAATTATGTATTGTATTTTAATTAAAATAGTGCACGGGATCAAATAAGCGATCGTACGGCAACACCTGTCAAACGATCGGTAATACGACGAACTTTTATAAAACGGCGAAATCGGACGGTAGACCAAATTTTAGTAAAAAATCGTATAAAGCGTTACGAATAAATGGTTATAAGACCGGCCCTCATTATTTAAAAATGACTGCAAGATGCCGTTAACGCCCAACGGCAAGTAACGAAAAATTGCACCAATAGTTGAATTATAATACCTACACGTGAACATTATTCGACGCATCAATGCATCACGCTACGCTGTCCAATAACTATTTGCCCTATATTTTTAGCAGTATTAATTGGGGCCAAATAAATAGAATGTGTAATATTTAACACTTCGTGAACGATATTATGCGTAACTTGGAATGCCCTTTTGGTTATGTACCTCCTGATGGCAAGAAAAATATAGCTGTTAGCTATTAGCGATATTCTTCAATACTCCCAATGCCAACGGGTCCAACGTCCTCCGACAGTTTCAACTTCCCGCGTTATTACAGGAATATTAATAGGAATCTCCATTAGAAGAGATTCCCTTATATGGTAAGGATCGTTATTTAATATTTTTTGTTGTTCTAACACGTTAAGTTTGGTTTTACTGACTTGTCGTCATAGCTATCGCACGTATATTTGATCTGTTTTTGTTGCTTTAATTGTTTTTATTCCAAAGTGCGATACTTAGTATGCAATTAATTAAACGTGGTTTAAATGGGATTTAAAAATAATTTATGGTAGGTATGCTATAAGTTTAAGTAGTTTAGATAAGTATTTTTAGTGCATATTTTTTTGTGGATAGTAGCGGTGGACGAAGCGGTTCGGTTTAGTGAGCCGGATCACTAAATCAGCTCTCTGTAAAAGACAATCCACATGAAAACTGGACGAAAAAAGTATCGTGTAAGAGCGTCTTAAGGACGTCATTAGGAGGGCCAAGGGAGCGAGGGAGAGGGCATGGTGCGGGGAGACGCAAACCGTCGTTCAATCGTGCTGGATCAGTGAACCTGTAGTGAGTGATCCGGATCAGTGATCCAGATCATCGAGCCGCTTCGCCCACCACTAGTGGATAGTATAACGAAAATATTTTATATATTGACATAAAGATAAAGAATAAACCGTTATACTCCTTTATTTACTGCGATTCAACGGTTGGAACTCCCTACCGTTGAGATTCATATTTTTATATTATTATTTTTGTTAATGTTTCCGTCAAAGTTGGCATTATTTACAACAGTTATTTTCAACAGTTTCCAACGAAAACGGCGGATGGCGTTATTTCAATGTTTGCTGTCAATGCACAGTAGTAGTCCACATAACGCAAACGCACATTCCCAGCTAGGAAATAAATAATTAAGTCGTCAAAAGGGCAAAATCAAGTGTATGATATCAAATGTAACTACACTAATATGTTTGGTCTGTTTCATCAATGATCAACTCTAGCTCACGTCTCTGGGAGTCGAGATGTAATGTCTTAGCTTGAAGATGATTAAACCTTGGTGCGAACCCGACACTTTAGATCACTCGATCACAAACTGGTTTATTGAAAGAACCGTTTCTCTTAAGTCTATGGAAAAATTCCAAGCTTTTTAACCTTTTTCGACTGATAAATGTATTTATTATAACTGTTTAATTACAGGTATTTAATCTTGAAGTACATAAGAACAAATCGTAGTGATGTATTAAAATTACTGATGATGGATAAGATGGGATCTATTATTTAAAAATAGGTTAACTGAACACATTTCTAAATCATAATATTACATCTTTATTTCCTCATTCTCTCGTATTCATAATAAAACGTTTGTTTCAAATTTTTAAACATAATAAATTTAGAACCCACAAAGAGTAAATCACGCACAAAGGGCGAGTTTGAATAACGTCCGAAACAATATAAAGTACAGCTTTGCCGTAGGAAAAAAAATCAATTCGAACCCCTTTTGAGTAATTAAAACTCATTCTTTATCTCGCGTTTGTAATTGGGGGTGATTTAATTCTGGAAATGCTGTTCGTTGTTAATAAATCAAAGTCAATTTAAACATAAAGCGAAAAGAGAAACACAAAAAAACAAATCCGACATTTTAACTGTCAAGGGAACCTTACAAATTATTCCAAGCCCTTGATTCAATTCTCAAATTGGTACGATTTCCTTGATGTCTAAATTCCACCTTTACACACATAAAGAATCTAACGCCATTCGGGTGTTTTTTCATTCTTTATTTTTACAGATATAAATTATATAATTATAGTGGAATGACAGCGTGGAAAGAGTGAGACTTTTTGGATTTCTTATTTGATTTTATTTTATGTGATATTTGCAAAAAAGTTCCTATTGCATTCTTACGTGGAAATGTTGGTATACAGAAGAAAGCAGAAGAAAAAAAAATAGGAGGAGGGAAGTCTGAAACACCTGGTTGTTTATAACTGGTCTCCAATTCCCCGCAATATAACGCAAAATTTCACAATACCCTTTCAAAATATCGAACCAAAATAATACGTACGACCATCAATTGATGCACGAGTATAAAATGTATCGAGAGCATCTTGTACACGGTTGACATTTGTCACATGAGAACGGGTCGCTTCTATAACTCGTTCTTGTATTCGTCAGCTCGACTGTGGAATGATCTGCCGGCATCTGTGTTTGCTCCATCCTACAACATAGGTCTCATCAAAACCCAAGTTCACTCCTTCATATCCTCTAAAAGACCCTCCACGCATCATCCCCAAAGATGATATAGGCCCTGAGGGAAATTATTTGGAGCTGTGTAGAGTTACTGTAAAAAAATCTCCTGTCCCGATCTTATTTTCCTCTTATTTTCCCCCCTTCCTTATTATTTTGTTTTTTCTTTATCATAAATAAAACATCTGTACTTGTACTACCACTATTAGCACAAGAAACTTTGTTGGGTTAACTTTTTTTAAACTTCCTTTATATATACTTGTATGAAAAGCTGTTTGTTTCTTACAAATAAATAGATCCAGTCAAGCCACTTCAAGCAACTTTTATTCTAAATTTTTCTAAATAGATTCTAAATAGTTGTACAACTGGGGGTATTTTGCACTCTGGAAGGAGGGGATAATTAAGTAAGTACCTACAAGAATATTTTTAAAATTTAATTTACTTTTAAGGCGTCGATTGGTTTTGGTTCAACTTTGGCTGGAGTCAAAGAGTTAACCGCTGTGCCACGAAGGTCGTCAATAATATTCGATGGTAAAATTAGATTAGAGTTGATGTCGTTCATGTTTTATTATATCAAGTCAAACACGTTATTTTCATTTTGATTGGCATTGTCAAATAGTGGCACTGCCATCGACTATTCGGAAAAATATAATGGTAAAAAAATGTGTTCAATTTTTTATAAACCATCTAATTTTTCATCTATTTTTTAAAATGAAAATGACAGCTATTATTTTTTATTAATACAAACTTCCCTGTTAAATTATTAATTGAAAATATCGTAAATCATCAAATTGAAAAGTAATGATGGATTGCTGCATAAAAAAATAATAAATATTAAATTTATTATAAAGATACATAAGAGGTGTTGTTTGTTAATTCGAGCTAGGTACTATTAAAAAATATTAACTATGAGCCACAGTGTATGATATTTGGTATGTGTAGACAATTAAATAATGTTAATATTTAATGTTTAGAATTATATATGGACGCTTCATATTGTTTTTAAAAATGAACGAAACCGTTTCTGTTTCTCAAAATAAATAATTATTTGAAACTGTTTAAAAATAACGTAATAAATTAGACGACAAAAAACAGTTGCGGCGAAAGCGTTTTGTAGCAACAGTTTACGACGGGTAAACTAGTTTAGTAAAGTTTTGCGGGAGCTCTTTTAACCCCTCGAGTTTTGGTAATAAACGATAATTTTTCTTAAATGTACCTGGAAAAATGGATTGTTTTTTTTGTCTTTCTAACACAGTTTATATCAAATACATTACTATAGTAAAACATTAGTTGACATAACTTTTATGAGTCCGTTTTGGGCTGGGTGAAATATCTCCTCAAAAGACTTTACGGCTATTCGTTTTCTGGGAGAAATATCCCCCAAAAAGACTTTAAAAAGGGTTAAATGTTTCGGGCGGAATTTTCAAACAAATTGTTCTCTATTGGAATCACTATGCGGAAGTTCATTGTGGGCGAACGTAAACGTTTTTTGTAGCGGTTGTCTCAAAACGCGAAACTGTTACAACCGTCTCAGGTATTAAACGGCACGAAAAACGGGTTCATGTTATTTTAATCACATCTATTTAGAATGACAAAAAAATTGTTATTTCTTGGAAACATTGAGGAATATAAAAAAACGAATACTTTATATTATGGTGTAGGCTAATTGAAATTGAAAAAAAACGTACTTATTTAAAATATGATAAAACATTATGTTAACTGAATTTTGTGTTAAACGATTTGTTGAAAAGAACATTTTTGTTTATGTATATTTATATAATAATGATGCCAAAATATACACTAACCTTGCCAAAATATACACTAACCTTGCCAAAATATACACTAACCTTGCCAATATATACACTAACCTTGCCAAAATATACACTAACCTTGCCAAAATATACACTAACCTTGCCAAAATATACACTAACCTTGCCAAAATATACACTAACCTTGCCAAAATATACACTAACCTTGCCAATATATACACTAACCTTGCCAAAATATACACTAACCTTGCCAAAATATACACTAACCTTGCCAAAATATACACTAATCTTGCCAAAATATATGCTTGCGATGTAAGGGGGGATTTATATAGAAAAAATGCGTTTCCATGACCACAAAGTCACCGGAATTATTAAACTACAGTTTGGTGATTTTGTGGTCGTGAGAACTGCAGTTCATTTTTACTCAATAATAACATGTCCAGAAATAAAATCTGCAATAATTACCAAAAAGGCTCAGATATACATCACGATTATTGACAAAAAATACTCAGATATAAATGACTTATTTTGATTAGAGTATTCACCAAAAATGCACAGAATGATGTTCCGCAATATTTGTAAAAACCGCTATTGTAGCACCTAATTAAAGTTCTTCGTCGGAAAACCGAGAGATCTTAAGCCCACTAAATCGCGAATGACGTAAAATAATGTATTACAAGAAATTTAGAATCGTCATGTGAACTTAATAAAGTAGAAGACATAAAGTAAAAACACTTAACTATCCTTCCGAGATCATCTATTAAAATGTCCCAGATTTTACTTCTCCTGTCTATTTGCCTAAGGAACTGCTCCTAGGGTAGCTTTATGGACCATTCCATAAGAAATACTGGGGCTTGAGTTAGGCCGTAGGGTAGGGAGCTGTAAATTAGTTCCATTTCAATATCCCTTCTGAATATTCCAGATTGCTGGAAAGTTTAATGGAAATTTTTAGTGCCTTTCAATATTATAATGGCGCCCCCCCGAAGCCCGAGTGAAATATTTACCTACCGGCGACGAGAATTTTACAAGGAACATTGAGTTTTATATTTTAATTAAGAAAGTAAAGTGTTTGAGATAGTAGGCTAATGGCTTGGTATAAAAAAGTTACACTTTTCAAGCCACGGTCTGCACACTTTGCAAAGTATATTATCACTTTGGGAGGAAGAAAGGGCGTTAAGCGACGCTATTAATTTCCTTTTTGGGACACTCCTGTAAGACCAATATAAGGTACATTCAAGCAATTCGTTACTTTACGGTTATGTTGTTATTAATATATAGTAATAGTTATTAACCTTCCCGTTGCCAAGAGTGGTGGTCAAAATCTCTTGAATTATTATCCTCTGTGTATTTTTAAATACAGAAACCTTAGAGTTTTGATATTTTTTCGTATTTCTATAAAACCTATAAACATAAAATCTACCAATAAATCACATATACTTATGTACTAGATTATAACAATTCTTATTTTGAATGTGTAGGTAAAACAAATGGACCATTCCCGCAGATACAATTTCCACCACTCTACTCTCACAGTGGTGGACAATGCGCGCCATCTCACTCGTTGGCGGTATTACCAAAACCGCGTGATAATCGGCCGCTGGACCGCCAGCAGATAGCAAATGTTCTTACACGTGGTCAGTAGTCAATTAAGTCGGTAGATACCTAGTCGCTTCGAAAAAAATGCATTTAAAATGGAGCACTTGATATTTATGATATTTATTAAATAAAATTGAGTTACGTATCCTTCAGCTTTAAGAGCAGAGGACAAAACTCAAAAGGATGGAGCCTGAAAGGAATGCAGTAAAGAGTTGATAACATATTAAATATTCGTATTCAGATTATACTAATTTACCGTATACCAAGGTCCGTTGTTAACACTCCAGAGATAAAGATGAACGATTAATAGCTGAGTGTACAAATGCGTCGGGATTCTACTCAGGCGTCGGGTGGGTTCAATTCCTCTGCTACCTATGCAAGTCCTTCATCAGTGAAAAAGCAACATTTTCCGAATAAATGATGACAATAGGAGTTTCAAATATCTTCGGGTTATTCGTAATTTGGGAGAGTTTGTCTTTATAAAAATAAAAATAAATCTCTGGCAGTGTTTCGTGGGCGTGTCGGTGTGCTTAAAATGCAATTAATTTTTAAAAACAGATTAATTAAATACTTTCATAAAGCAAAATAATTTTTTGAACAGAAAAACAATTACATCGACCTGTCTAGGGCCTAAGAGTCGAAAGGTTTTATATAAATTGGCGACATGTGTTTTCTTTCAAATCGGCGTAGATCACTCTTCTTGAGAATATCTATTCAGTGGATATGGTTATTTTATACGTGTTAGGACAACAGGTTAACGGTTCAAAGCGTTTTTATAATATTTGGATTATTCGTATGTCTCCGGTTTTTGTGAAAAATCATCGTAAGGGCGGTGTACATTCTTTTTCAATGCTCTATCTTATCATTAACTATAGACAATTCATTATTACAACTTACAGCCAACAAATTGCATCCACCAGTTCATCGACCTGTAATTCCATTCTACATGTATAATTCAATTGACCAATGAACGTGATGCCGCATTAAAATATACATGTTATTAAGTAAGCTACGTATTAAGTAAGTCTTATTGTACCTATCTACTGTAAGAGTATTTTAGTAAGGAAAAGATGAAACATTACTTATTTTTTTAATTCCTTCATTTTTTTACGATATAAATAATGTTTTTACATACTTATATAATAGTTTAAAAAAATAAACCAATATATGTGGGCCCTACCTGTGTTTGGGTAATATAAGCAATGTATACTTTTTTTCACGCACCGGTGAGCAAATGCGTTCACAATCCGCAACACTATAAATAACTAAATGTTTAAAAATAGGTAAATATCTATTAAAAACTTTTTGTGCTTTTTAAAGTCATTTTATAAATATTCTCCAGTCCTAAAAATTGTAAATATTTCAAATAAATACCAACTCTTCTTGCGCCACCAATCTTCTAAAAAAATTAATATCAATAGAAATCGAGGATAAAATAGCAATTGTAAAAATCATATATTCTCTAAGCTCAAATTGTCTAATAAAATTGTGTTATTCTGAAGCCACCTGCCAGGTAAGCATGTTTTTCTATATCTGTTTGTACATAATTAGATGGAGAATATGAAGTAATACTTGAGGTGATTTTTAACAAAAAACGGTGTTATACAAATCCTCTAATTATTATAATTATTATTCTAAGTAGTATGAGTAATTATAAAGCTTTCGTATCTAATATGCCACTATGGTCAAGTACAGCCTAATTAATAAAATAATAAATTTCTTTATTCCGGGATGTGGGGAGGTTGAATCAATGTCACATGTCCCATAGAGAGTGTAAATACAATATGAGTATAAGTAATATCATAAATAAGACAGTAGTAGAAAAAGTGAAATAATAACTGAACAACAAATAAAAATTAGAAAACGTGATTGCTATTGCGCTTCTGTTTCGTTATTGAACCATCGGATTGAAGATTATTGGCGTCAATATCTTACTCTAATTTGTTTCGATAATCGAACCTGAGGTCTGACGGGATTCCACGATGAGGACATTTTTGGAATTGATTATCTTATCTCTCATTCCCGCCTCTCTGGTTCTTATTAAAGCTGCAAACCCGGAAACATAGAGGGAGTACTACAGGGCCTCGGAAGTCTGAACATTATATGGCACGCATTGTTACAATGCACCCGAAACTTTTCCATGATTCTCTTTTTGAAGCTGGTCCAGAGCTTGCATCTATACAAGGGGGTACAAAAAGCTAGGAAGAGCATCGTTTTCACCTGTGAGCTGCAGAGCCGAAACCCTCTATTTAGCATGTTTGATTTTATGTTCAGTGGTCGCCTCTGCCTGTCAAATTTGTCATCATCGTTATCTTACTAGTAACGATGCTCCCTAGGTATAATAATAGTTGGATGACTTGTATAGCGCCGTTTTTGTGAAAAATCACCTCAAGGGCGCTATGTATGTGGTTGTACTTCACCCAAGTGGCTAATAAATACGGATATAAATAAAAACTATTTATCCGGTAAATAGTATCCGTAGAGACCAGTTCAATTTATGTCATCTTCATCGATGTCAAGTTTATCTTCATCGGTTTTTAAATCTCAATAAAAATAATTAATAATTAAAAATTGAATCTTTATAATGTTTTGCCTATAAGTGCCTACGTATTACATCATTATTTGACAGATCTACATGATTGTATGCATGCTACTTTCATACAATTAATATATGATTTTTTACATGAATACTGAGGAGGCCTTCATTTCTTCTGATGAAGATGCTGCTATTTGAGAGTATTTGTGAGGAGGGTAAAAAGGAAACCCGGATATTGAAGACACCCATGTCGTAGGATTGAAGAATTCGAGAAGCTTGAACCTTCCAGAGACGAGGTGTTGAAACAATTCTATAAGACGTACGGTGAGAAGTTAAATAAATAGATGTTGAATAAGTACTATAGGATAATGTTGATGTTGAATAACTACTATAAGATGTACGAAAAGAAGTTAAATAAATAGATGTTGAATAAGTACTTAAGGATAATGTTGATGTTGAATAAGTACTATAATATTTACGATAAGAAGTTAAATTAGTAGATGTTGAATAAGTACCATAAGATGTACGATAAGAAGTTAAATAAATAGATGTTGAATAAGTACTACAGGATAATGTTGATGTTGAATAAGTACTATAATATGTACGATAAGAAGTTAAATTAGTAGATTTTGAATAAGTACCATAAGGCGTAAGATAAAAAGTTAAATAAGTAGATGTTGAATAAGTACCATAAGATGTACGATAAGAAGTTAAATAAATAGATGTTGAATAAGTACCATAAGGCGTAAGATTAAAAGTTAAATAAGTAGATGTTGAATAAGTACTATAACACGTACAAGAAGAAGATAAATAATTAAATATTTAATAAGTACTCTAAGACGTACGATAAGAAGTTAGTTCCCATGAGCACCTTCCATTGAATTACAAGTGAAACAGACAGTATGCCAACCCATCTAGGATACGACACTAAAAGATACGATAAGGATAAATAGTCGTCATATCAGACATCGGCCGTACGAATTTTACCTCCCGACACATCTTATTGCATTTTATCAAAAAGCGAATAATTTATTATTTTCATTTTTCATAATGCAGAAATTTTTGATCTTTCATGAGGTATGAAAAAATATTAAAATAAAAGCACAAACGCACTGCCTTAGACTTTCCGCGAAACATTTTTTTTTATTCCATTTTTGCATAATTCCTCATTTTCTCATCCGCACTCATAAAACATCAAAGTCAAACATACATCAATAATATTATTCAGGCTTCTCACGTATTCCTTTTTGGAGTTTATTCACAGCTCCCATCCCCATCCCCTGCGCTTCATATGCCCTGGAACTATTGTCATTTGTCATACGTTTTATGTGACTGAGAAGCCTGGGCGCTTCTTTTAACATTCTTTCTACTTCTGCCGGCTTCTGAAAGCGCGAAAGCCTTCGACTCGAATAATTTATGTGCGAAGGCATAAAAGGTTTGCTGGAATCTTTTTATTCCAGGTGAAATTGTGAATAATGAAGATAAATGATGAGGAGGCTTTGTTTGGGGAACGGAAGTTACGGGTTCAATTTCTGTGGAAGTGCGAGGATCTTCAGCTGATCTGTCCAAATTGCCTAAAGTTTTTTATTATTTTTTTTATGATCGTATAGAGTCGGAGAACTTAATTTCGTTTTGTCCAATTTTTTTATAGATTCTATTGTATTAACATAAAACTTAAAAGTAAGTGCAACTAATTAATTACGTTTTTGATATGTTTCATATGTTTATACCTATTTTTTTAAACACAAATAATAACAACTTTAAATAAGTAAGTGAATTCGTGTGAATATAAAAAAAAAAAATTCTTTAAAAAATTACTTTGTGGGGTAACATTTATTAAATTACGTTAAATTGTTAATCCTGACGACTGTAGCTTTGATTCTAAAACATGTAATATTTACATATTAAATACAGTAGTTTTAAGCAAAGTAATTGTTATTAATTTAACAATTATGTTTAAAATAGAATATCTATATTTGTTTATATAATTGTATGCATCTTCTATTCAGCAGACTAAGCTCTCAAAATCAATTTATTTAACTAGCATTAAAAATCGTTTTTTTTTACGAAGTACCATATAAGAGTTTTAATTGCTCCCAACCATCTGGAGCCAGTGAGATTATGGCATCCCTAATTGGGGCGTGTTGTGATGTTGAAGGTATTGAAGAGGAAGGATATGGGGAAGAAGGAAGGTGGGGACGTATCAGGCTAATCAGATCTGATCACCAAACACGGCTAAAACCATTTCAATCTAAATTTCGATTCTGAATGGTGATCTTTCACCAGGGCGATACTGACATAATCCACCACTTTGGACCGTGCCGCAAATATACTAAATATTATTATTATTATTAATAAATTTTGAAATAACACAATTTCATCAAATAAAATTTTCTAGCGTACGCCGGGATTTACACCCGCGATCTTCGGATTCATAGCCAAGGATCGTAACCACTACATCAAGGAGACTGTCGAAACTAGACGAATTGAAACTCGGAAGAAGCCAGGTAGTAACGATCATTTAAATTATAATCGATAAAACTTTTGTGATTAAAAAATGAAATAAAAAATAGAACTTTGTAATCATCATAAAAATAACAGCCAATAATATGGGATTTAATGTAGGACAGTGTTAACAGGTCTTGAAGTTGAAGCATGATATCGACGAAGATGGCGCAAAGTGAACTGGTCTCTTTAGCTCAGTCGGTGCAGCGGTTGTCCCGGTAAGATAGACGTCCCGGGTTCGATTCCCAGATGCAACTGATGCCTTTTGATTTTCAGTGTTTTCTTTCACGATTGGTTAATATTATCTTCTTTAATGATTAAACATTAAATGAGGTTTGCAAGCTTCAATAAGTTATTAAAATAAATTGAACATTTAGTTAATTTTTCATAGTCTCCAAAAATAAATTCCACCACTCCGAAAACATATAATACATTTAGCCAAAACATTTTACTCCAAATTAGAATAAAACTCGAATCCTTCCATATCCAACCTCGGCCGCTGGACCCCCAGCACCGATCCCCTCCGTCTCCGCCCAAATTCCATCTTATGCCCTCCATTACCTTAGTGAGCGGGCTTAAATATAAGATTGCCACCAGCAAGTGCCGCTAGCACATAAAACACAGTTTATAATTACTTGAAATAAAAATTAGTAAAAGCCCTACAGTGGCAATAGGCAGCCCGCTCACTAGGTGGAGAAGATCTCCACATTTATGCACCTCTAACCACAGTTGACACAGGAAGAGGGAGAAATGTTCCCTGGCACTGTACACAAAAATTTTACAATACGATGATATATAGTCTCCATAAAACTGTTGTACGCCAATTTATAATACAGTTATTACTGATGTAGAACACATAAAGGTACAGTAAAACAGAAATGGTAAAAATATACATAAACAAGTAGTAGCAATACCGAAGAGTATAAGTAAGTAATTAACATGTCCTATATTAATGACGTTTTAAAATTCTGATCAAACATGCAAGAAATTACATTATTGTGTTACTATGGTACAACTACAAAAAGTTGATAGGAAAATACAACAAAGTAGAAGTATTTAATATAAAAGTCACGTGGACAGTTTTACAACCATTTTGTGACATGGTTCCCTAAACTGTGTATAAGTAACGTTTAAAATTTCAAGGATAAGCGCATCATCTTTAAACAATTGAGTCGCTCTGTTGATTAGCGAATTACGACAAGCAGAAGTTCTCGCTTTCGGAGCATAAAAAGTGCATGGGATCTCCCAAGAGCAAACGTTCTGGGAAAGTTTAAGCTAATACGTTTTTATGCCTGTATTTCGGCAGTCGAAGTAACATTGATAAATTAATAAATATATTAAATTAATAACAATTACTTTATTTAAAACCACTATATTAAATACATTTTTTTGTTTAATTCACCAGGTAAGTAGTCTCAAACTGACAGTCCGTTAATTGATTTCATCCCCGATCGGTCTCGAAATAATTAGTAAATTTACCTGCATTCTTAAAAAAGCAATATTGTTTTTTTTAAATAATGTTCACAAAGCTTAATCAAAATATATATATTTTTTTATATTGTGCTTTATCTAAGTAAATTTAAACTTTATCAAATAATAACACTTCATTAAACTTATTTGGTATCGATTAGCTTATCTTGTATAGAATAAAATTAAGTGTAATGTCAAAAAATAAGTATTTTGTTACATCCGGAGGATTTTAATATGTTATCGTTTGTTTCCCTAAAATAAAGTAATTTTAAACTAAAATACCTGTTCTTAGTTCAAAAAAAGGTTTAAAACATGTTTTAACTTATCTATGTTGTTCGCTGTAAAATTCTATAGATATAATAAGAAAATTCAGTTAAAGATCTTTTTCAACATAACCATATAATAACCCCAAACGTAAACAATGAAATACGAGTATAATTAATTTGAATAATTTTGAAGAGCTGCACGACATGGATTTCATGTTTATAATATACCATCATGTATATAATATACTCCTAGAATTTTTTAAGTATAACGTAGCATTCATTTATATAATATACCATTAGCAAAAATTCCAATCTCAAAAACACAATCAATATACTCGTATACCAAGTTTTTGTGCTTTGTGAATTTTTCCACGTCGGTGATGTTACAAATGTTTTAAATAGGTTGTTTTGTAATGACTTAAAATTAGGGTAAAAGCATTTTCATTTGAATATTTTTCATTCCTCTTAGCATGCGACAAAATCAAATAAAGTAAATAAATATGCATGAAAATATTATTTGTTTGGAAGAGATCTATGTCCAGGATGATGAAATACATATAAAGATTTTTTTTTAAATATTTTTAAAATATCATTCAATCAATAAAAAAGGGATGATTGATTCTTAGAAAACTGCTGCAATTACATAAATGCGTTTTTTACATCACGGTGATTGTTGGCAAGGTTCATCCTTCTGATTAATTATCAACAATTTAATAACACTGGAGACAATATGACTTCTGCATCGTTAAAAATTATTACCTTTTCAGATGATCACGTAAATTATGACCCTAATTTCAGTCATTTGAAATCCCCAACCGTAAAAGCTTTGAAAGGAAACCCCCGTGTTATCGTGCTCGCAGTCTATGCAAATTTGATACTAAATTAGCGAATTAATTAACTAATTTATTAGACAAAATGATAATTACATACCTTATTATGACATTCCACGATAAATTCACCAAATCCAAGGCTCTTCCACTGATAAAAATAAAAATTTTAAAATTCAACTTTGTTTCACCAGAAAATGTACATTTTTCGACTAAACTTTTTAACAGTTTCCCACTCAAGTTCTAATACCCATGTCACTTTCGCAGGAAAAAACAATAAAGGCCGAGAGACACAGTACGACACAGTACGAAGCACACTCGTTCACATTCCTGAATAATTCACGCGTTCATAACTGATAATGCATTATTTAAAATGTCGACAGAGCCGTAACAATTCCCGGACGGGACCTAACCGTACATAATACCGTCACACCTTCCGCCGTATATTTTCCAGGCAGGTTTATATTATTCATAGTATTACAGCGAGTTCAGTACGAGGACGTAGAATGGAAAATGTGCGGAGCGCGCGGCGAGAAGCGACCGTTCCCCGGTCGTGCCAGACCCCGACTGACTCTGAGCCCGCTAATAAATCCTAAATATGAAGCAGTATCCATTATGTGGTGGGGATTCGATTATCCGGATGGAACGCGGATTCGAACTTATTCCTTTTTCCTAAAACTCGAATAAGGAATTGGCGGGATTTTTCCATTATCGGACATTACAAACTTCTTAAAATTATGTTCGAAACTGACGGTTTTCCGTGCGGAATTTACGGCGCGAGGATTTACGAGAAAATTCTTATATTCTAATGATGCAACCAATGATTTACTATTTGTTAATCGGGTTTTATGGATATAATTCATTGATTTACATTGTTTTAATGATGTAACGTATTAATTTAATAGTTTTTATATTTATATTCAAAACGGAAATGTTTTAAATTTTTTATTATATTCTTTTTTTAATAAAAAATAGCAAAAAATGATATTCTCTCCGCGATTTCCCGTGCTCAGGATTTCATTTGCAAAGTATGAAAATAAATTATATTACATTAATGTGATCGCTGGAAGAAAAAAAAGAAAGGGGAGGCGTTTTAAGTGCAGTTGAGTGGTTTCGGTGTTAGTCTGTATTTGGTGTTAATATATTTTCTATTTCAGATCTCCCTGTGTAACGTATCCAGCGTTTAATTTGGCTTTTAAATTTATTATTTTTGTAATTTTTGACGGAGAGTGGGATTTTGTTGTAGAGTTTAGTACCATAATACAAGTTTTTTTTTTGTCCAAATGTTGTGTTTGTGGTTCCTAGTTGGATGTGTTTTTGACTCTGATATCTAGTGTTTTTAATGTGTGTTTTTTTGTTGTTTCTTGTTTTTTTTGTATTTATGAATGTAGTGGTATTATTTTATAAAATAATTGCTTTATTGACATAATGTTAAGATTTTTAATAGTATTAATAAAATAAATTCAAAGAAAGATTTATAAATATCTATTCCCTTACCGTAATAATTAATAAGTCATTAATCTCTCAAATCCGGGAGGGGCTTTAATATTTTATCTAGACTGGTACTAAATTTAAGTACCTGCTGTGGCATAAAAATAATTCATGAAATTATGAAAGATTTGGCCGGCGTAGCGGTGCGCAGATTTAATAATCCTGGAAGTGAAAAAAGATTTGTTTTCTTTGAAACGCGTGTAATACATATATTATCTCTACCTACATAAATATATTTCTACATGGAAGAAGTAATTTTGTAAGATCTTTCCTTTTAAGTAATATTTTTTTCATTTGTCTGTAGGGAATAGATTCCTTCTACTAGAAGTATTGGTTTTTAAAGGTAATATTCATACTTCTGTGGGTGTTCTCTTCATGAAGGTAAAACTACTTTTATAACGATGTGTTCAAGATTTTTTTAGAAATTTAACGGAAATAATAATTTAATAGTGTTATTATTAAGTTCTATTATTGTGACAGCTGTTTCGGCGTTCAAAGCTATTGTAAAATATGTTCAAGATTTACGAAAAAGAACAAATGTGTTTTTGTTTCTCAATAACTTCACAAATGAGCTTTCTTTGGATGACATTCCCATTTATGTAGTAAGTAAAACATTAAGGCCTCCGTGGTCGAGGTGTAAGACTTTCGACTACAAATCCCGGCATGCTCAAGTAAATTTTATTGATTGAATTTGTGTTGTTTCACAATTAATTAATTAAATAAAAATAATGTATAGTGTATTTGCGCACGTTCTACAGTAGAAGATACTCTCAGTATCGACACCATTCAAAATTGAAACGTTTCTTGAAATGGCTTTAGCCGTGTTTGGTAACCAGAACTGAATAGCCAGGTATTTCCCTACCTTCGTCTTCTGCTTCTCCTTCCCATCCCCACTACCTTTAGCCTCACAACATTTCCGATTGGGGATGCCATAATCTCACTGGGTCCAAACGGATGGGGGCAGTTGGGATTCTTGTTCGGAATCACTAAAAAAATAAATTAATTAAAAGCGGTTGAATCTAAACTTTGCGGGTTTAATTCCTGAAAGGGGAAAATATCATTAAATAATAATCTTCTTTTTTCATCGGATCAAAAAAAATACGACATACAAATTGTGTACATATTGACAATATGTTTTTGGATTTTACGATAGCTCCGTCCTGAAGCTGAGAGGCATGCGACACATTTACTAGATACGTGCTAGCAAATATTAAGCAATAGTTGAACATGAAAATGATTTCGGTTACCCTTTTTACTGTTAAAAATAATATTTATTGGTTGGGAACTGCCTTGAACGCTAGGAGCGCGGTATGTGATTACGTACGAGTGTGTTGATACGAATGTCATGTTTTGTCAAATTTATTATACAAGTATAACTGCTGCTGTTCATAAGTATTCACAAGTAATTTATTTACTTATTTGATTATATCCCCGTCTGGGCTTTTACACGGGTTTTAGAAGATAATATAAAGAGCTATCGAAAATTACAAGTCCATGGAGATTCTAAACCATAAAGTAATCAACAATCTTTTTCAAATGTTTAACAGACATAAAATAGAAAAGCAAAATAATATTATAACACAAATCATTATCGCTACATTATCCAATCTACAATACTACACATTGTAGGATTCATCAAAGTGCTAGTATAGATGATACTTTACTGTATAAATGGAGTCAGTAAATACATCAACAATACCTCCAAACCTGTTGCCGAGATCATGCATCCTATTGTTTAAGGAATGAGACTGATAGTTTCTTTTGTAGGTGTTGCAGAAAAATGTTACAGTTTGTTTCGTGTTCCTCGTCGGTACATTTAATTTAATAGTGGCGAGGATGGCAGGGCTGTTAACTGGGTTGTTAATGATTCTATATAACACAACTAGGCCTGACACAACTCTCCTGTCAGACAGTGTAATCAAATGCAATCGATTCATCAAACTTACATAATTCATATTTTAAATTTTATTTTTGAGTTTAAAATTTATATACCTAAGAAATTTGTGTTAAACCCATTCTATACTATTAGAGTGTACTTTAATAATAATAATAATCAGATGATAAATCACCTCAAGGGCGCTGTACAAATATTACTTTCTATTCTTATACGTATTATTCTTATATTACATGTACTCTACGAATTGTTTTTTTTAGGCTATCATTACATATCATTTATAGACCATATAAAGAGATGCATATCAAAACTAAATGCGGCTTGGTCTAAGTTTTCATACATGTTAAATTAAAGAAAAATAATAATATTTATTCCTTACGATATATTGCAAGACGCAACAAACACAAATGACAGAGTGATTGTTTCCATTATATTCAAGAATGAATTTAAGCTAAGACGATGAATTATTATCTCTATATTTTTAGGACAAATAACACAGAATACTCTTAAAAGGGGGGAGCGGCGGGGGAGGATAGGTGCCGGGGGGACTGATTCATAAGGCCCTCAAATCAGGGCGACATGACGGGACGGTTGGTGTTGGTCTGCACGTATGCCAGGTGGTGCTTGTCAGCCGGCTTCAGGATCTGGAAGGAGCACTTCAGCGTGTCGTCCACTGACAGCATTGCACCTGTATTATCGAATTCCCCGCATTAGTTGGGTGCCGAGAAGTGGGTGACCAGTTGCCTCTTGGCAAAGAACTCATACCCGTCCTCTACCACCTGATGCACCCGGCAGATCAGGTCAAACTTGGCCACTATCTCAATGACAAAGGTGAAGGTGAAGCTCGTTCTCGCCCCAGCCGGCGGTGTCCTTGTTGGGGTCGGATCACAGCAGGTCGCAGAGCAGCTCCTGGTCGGGCACTTCTCGGTTGTATACAATATTTTTTACAACCACCGTAGCCCGAATAGCCGTTGTAAATCACTCACTTTTGGCACTTCACTAGTACATGTAGCGAGGACCTTCGACCGATGTGACCGATGCGTTAATTCAGAAGAACGAAGCAGATTTAACCATAAAATATTTGAAATATTTGGGTTTTTATTATAATCTTGATTTAAGCTCGAGACGGCAGGACTAAAATTATGATTTTTTTATAAATGTAACCTAAAAATTATTGCGATTATTTTATGCTATTTTTACACAGAAAATTAAGAACTTCCCAATATGTCCAAGATAAACTAAGAGCGATTATAAAAAGCAGCCGGCAGCCACGAGGGCGCCTAGACTCAATATATTGTTTATATATTGTTTATATATTGTTTATCCTGATGTTTATCCGGACTTTATGCAAAGGAACCGAATAGATGAATTATACTCCACTTGACTTCAAACAAATAAAGAGCAGTATCATGCAATCTAAAGACTTGTTATGTTCTTAAAATAATTTTGATTACGAATGTTGTTTGATTTTAAACTTTTAACAGTTTACACAATAACATTTTTTTATATCCCTTAATTCATTTAAAATAACCTTCTTGATATTTTTAGTATTTTATAATACAATTGAAGAAAATACATCTTCAAGAAAGAAGATACCCATTCTTTTAAGAAATTCGAAAACCGAGAAATTTGTTTTATTTTTACCACATTAATAGATAAACTACCTAACTGCGTACGGACTAATCTTTATGAAAAAAATCTTACATGTATTTATTATCTATTTTCTTGCAAACGCCATAATAACGAGTTAAGAAAAAAACATTTTTGAACACAATTAAACTATATTTTATTAATAAGAATTACTTTGTTTAAACCACTGTTTTCAATATATAAATATCAATATGTTTCAGAAGCAAAGCTCCCCTCATCAGGATAAACAATATATCAAAATAATGACAAGTATAGACAAATAATAAGAAAACAGAACAAATTGCACACACAAGAAAAAAATTACAAAGTGATAAGTAATTAATTTAAATAGTGAAAATAATTGAAAAAATATTTTTACACAATATTAAATTTATAAATATATATTAAAAATAATAATATCTTTATTATAATTAAGTTCAATTATAACTAAAAGACATGTATAATATAATAATGTAAGTGTACAGTGGTTCATAAAGTAAAATAGAAAATAATATAATGGCAGTTATTTAAAAAAGATTTTATTTTCATTATTAATAAAAATAATATCAAGAAAATAACAAAGCATAAAAAAATGGTTATTAAGAATAAAATTTATATTAACCGTTTAAGGATCACGCCCGAGTACACTCGGGCGATAATTATTTGCGAAAATTCGCACAAACGAGATACCTCGGTCAAACATTAACTTCAGAAAAGACCGTTCCCGAAAATACTCGGGTGAAAATAAACACGATTTATGGTATCTGGAAGCGAGACAAAAGACAGCAAAAAAGTGTTGTTTTTAAATATTTTTTTAATGATTTAATGGTTTAATATTACTATGAATGAAAAAAATTTAAGATACATTTGTTTAAATATTTGTTTGTTAATAATATTTATTTGACTTTTAACGATTTTTCTAATTTTCGTTTTTATCTAATTACCAGTTGTATTTGAATGTACAATTTTAATTTTTTTTTTGTCAAAGGAATGATTATGTTTTGATATCTTGTGCAATGACAGCATATACGCACTATGAATAATTACTACACTGATACCTTTTTGTGATTCTTTACTAACGTATAAAACAAATTTATAATACTGTTTAACGTGATAAAAAATAATTTAAAACTCCCCTTAATTTTTAATAAAACTTTTATTCTTAGTAAATTATAATTTTATAAATTTGGTTTCGTAATTTCTTTGCACTTCTACACACCATCTCCCCATAAACACTTTCTTCTTTTTTATTATTATTACTCACACCTACATACATTAGTTAAGAAGCATTCTCATCCC
Source organism: Halesus radiatus (assembly GCA_022606495.2). Classification (NCBI taxonomy): domain Eukaryota; kingdom Metazoa; phylum Arthropoda; class Insecta; order Trichoptera; family Limnephilidae; genus Halesus; species Halesus radiatus. The sequence continues at coordinate 48,225 of JAHDVE020004592.1, forward strand.
ATGCGTAGTAGGTACTTTATCTATTGATATAAGGACCTACAATATCATTGTAATAATACGCAATGTGTATATGTCTAAATAAATTAATAACTCATTTAGATAAATCAAGAAAAAAAAATCTTCCACACCCATTTAGTTGACAAAACAAGTGGATTAATTTTCAGATTCGAATTTTATTGGCTTTTTCGATCTCCTAAATTTCTACAAACGTTCCTTCCAAAATTAATCCCAAGGACTGAATTCCAAAAACTCGCAAATCATTTTTTTTTAATTTTCCGGTACTCAATTCCGTTTATTTTTATTCAAGTTCTTCAAGAGACGCGCGCTGTAGGAATGTTAGCATAAAAATATTAATTTATTCCGTACATAAATGATTTCCTTATTAACTTTGCCTAAATTATTTCAGTCCATTCGGTCGATTGAAAAGTATCACTGAAGATGGAGCCTTAAAAGCACAATACACTTGCCACAACTTAATGGGAATAGGAAAAGGTAATTTTTGTGGAGAGAGCGGTAGATTCTGTAACGGCCGTTCTTCCCAATTTTTAGAACGATCAATCTGATTCACCGACTAGCCAAGTATTCGCTCTGTTTGCCTGTTTTTTTTCCAAGCATTTTTTCATTGTAAATTATATCACGCTCACCATAAAATACTGCCCGCCCACTTTCTTACGCGATAAAATAGTAACCGCCCACTTTTAAGACAATAAAGTGACATCAAAGTATAAACTTTCAAATGTAAAATTAATGTAGGTGAGTTAATATTGTATATTTATTATGAATACACAAATAATATTTAAAAAAAAAAAAAAAAACTAAAACATAAATCAACATTTTATAATTCACACACGTGTGCATTCAAAATATGTTGAAAATAAAGTGTTAGCTTGACTTTTGATAATGCCGCAAAGTAGATTGTTCGTTGCGTTCATTTGACATAAGACGTTTCGCGTCCGTTAATAAAAGAAGACAAAACGTAGCTCTTAAGTAGTAAAATAAGTTAGGTTCTCTTCAGTTTTATTTAAAACATACAGAAAACATGTTTTGACATTCGAATATGAAAATAAATCTTTTTCATCCAACATTTGATTCATGTAAAATAGATCGCGAACAAATAATGACATTTGACATTACACTGACATTTGTTCACCCTGTTGACACATTTTTATAACTAGTCCTTTGCTAAGGGGAACGTAATCCACGAAAACCAATATCCTAAATAGATCGTAAATTTGATCGAGAATTTCGTTGGGAAGAGCGTATTTGTGCATTTCAACAGTATTGAGGCAATAATTCGGCTCAACATTTGTTAAGTGGGGTTGGGAATAACGGCCATGAGTACCGCCGCAATGAAAGTCCAGAATTCAGACTCTAAAGCCTTGAAATGGATTCAGCCGTATTTTCCGTTCGTACTTTCCAACATCTGCTGCTTTCCCTTCTCACTCTCTCATGCCTCACAATATACCGACCATGAGGATGCCATAGTCCCACTGGCTCTAGGTGGTTTGGAGAAGTTGACCCTCTTGTGCGGCATCAAATTAAAAAGAAAGTTATGTACATACGCTAAGTTCATTCGTTTTCAATATAAATATTTCTTCACTAACTAACTAACTAACCATCATCGTTACTGTATGGTTAGGCAGAGAGGATAGACGCCACATCACTCTGTATCAGCACACACATCTTGCTGCATTTACGTTCAAATATCGTCTAATAGATACTCTTTTGTTATTCTGACACTTAACATGACCCGTTGGCATGATCAAGTATTTGATTCACTTTATTTTATGTGAATATCACACAAGAGTCTCAACTGCTCCCAACCGTCTGGAGCCAGTGAGACTATGGTATACCCAATTGGAGAATGCTGTAAGGCTAAAGGTAGTGGGGAGGGAAAGGAGATCACGGCTCAAGCCATGATTGGTGATCGTGCTATGTCTTTATCTTGCGTACTTCTACTATCAATGTCCATCATATATTCTTCTTAGGCTCCTTTCTTTGCTCACTCGCATCTACATGCCTAAACCATCTAAGCGTCCCTTTCATAATCTTTACCATTACGCTCATATCAGCCTTGCATTATTTATGGATATCCAGAAATTTAACAAGGTCATACAAATTTTATACACGTACGCCTCAGAGATCTCAATTCTTCACGATTTATTTTACTAACTTTCATCATTCCTCTGCCAGTTGAATGCTGCACTGTCGTACATCAGGATTGGTATCAGTACTTCATTGTAGACTGCTGGCTTCACTTGTTTGGACTATTTCTATAAGTTCCAGTCGCGTTCAGTCTTCCGTTAATGAAGTTTTTTGTATTGACCTTTTTTTTCAATTTCCTTATCAGCCTTTTCATGTTGAACATACTTCCCAAATATACAAACTCATCCACCTGCTACAAGTACTCATCATGCATAACTGTATTCGTACTCTCTCTTTCAAACACCATGACTTTAGACTTGTTTACAATCATCATTAACTCATTCTATATACATACTTCGTTCATCCTAGACACGAAAGACTGTAGATCTTCCATGCTGTTAGAAATCAGCACTGAATCGTCAGCATATAACAGGAAACATACTTTCAGATTGTTCATTTTTGCATCGTAGCCCACATCTCTCGCCACAATGTTAATAATTTAAAAATACATCATTAATAAGTCATAATTCATAAAACAATAAAAAAAAAAATAATTGTAATAACTTATTGAAGCTTATAAATTTCATTGCAATATTATTTTAATCATTGAAGATAATATTAACAACTCTCAAAATAAAACATAAAACAGAAAAGACCCAGAAAAGAAAAAGATTACGGTAGCAATTGGAACTCGAACCCAGGACCTCGTGGTCCATCCGGAACCATTCCCAATTGCTACCGCTATCTTTTATCTTTTCTGTGTCTTTTCGGTTTCATCCTGCATTATCTTCAATCATTCAAAATACGCAAATATATAAATGCATGGCTGCAATTGTAAGCTTTTGACTAACGCAGTTCACCGGATTAATTGGACGCACTCTGCAATGTTATAATAATATGATATACAAATTAATTATTGACGATTCGCTTTGTGCCAAACTGTTTGAAACGAAACCACAAACGTTAATTATCGGCGCACTAGTCGTTTATGAATTTCCAAATCGGGTAAATAATAACAACTTTACGGTTAAGTCGATCGCACAGTTTAACCATACGCCAAAATTAACGATAATGGCTTAACTTCGCAAAGCCAAATGGAGATTTTACGATTAATTTCGGGCTATCCGAATAACCAAAGTAAATAATGTAATGTTTGTTTCAGTGATCAGTTAATCTCTAAATAAAAATAAAAAATGCTATAACATTTCGAAATCCTCATTGATTGTGGTTATTCGTTACTTAATTTAAAAATGACTCCAATAACTAAAACAGTATTTTAGTCAAAAGCATTTTCTTTGTGGCTAGTTATAATTATAATTTAAACGTATAAATTTGTTTTGAACCTCTTCTATTTAATATATATATAATATTCTCGACCAGTTTCGGAAGTACCCTTCCCTCGTAAGGAATTTATTAAAACTAAACTACGATTTGACGGCCTCCATGGTCGAGGGGTAAGGCTCTCGACTACGAATCCGAAGGTCGCGGGTTCAAATCCCGGCGTGCGCAAGTAATTTTTATTTAATTAATTTGTGTTGTTTCACAATTAATTCATTTAAAAATAATATATGATATATTTGCCCACGTTCCAGAGTGGAATATACTCTCAGTATCGCCCTGGTGAAAGACCACCATTCAGAATTGAAACGTTGCTTGAAATGGCTTTTAGCCGTGTTTGGTGACCAGATCTGAATAGCCAGGTATTTCCCCTTTTCCCCGCCTTCCTCTCTCTTCTCCTTCTCCTCCCCAATACCTTCAGCCTCACAACATTCCCCAATTGGGAATGCCATAGTCTCACTGGCTCCAGACGGTTGGGAGCAGTTTGGGACTCTTGTGCGGTATTCATGTAAAAAAAAAATATGTATATAAAATGATAGATATACATGAATATAAGGTGTTGGAGTGGGAGGCGACCAAAGAGGAAGGGGTAAGTAGGGTTTTTTTTTAAAGAACAAAGCGATTCACTGGAAAAATTTACTTGGTTTTTCTATATATATAGAACTATTTTTTAAATGCTTTTAAATTATCAAATTTTTTGCCTTTATTATTACGGTGAAGAATTTGAAGTCCTGTATCTTTATTGAAAATATGATGGGTTGAAATGAGATGATTGGTAAACTCTGAAAAATGATTGTTATTTAAACATCTTCAAACATCCCGTGATTCTGATATTTACATTACGGCATGTCTCTCCTATATAGAACGGAGGACAGTCATTGCAACATAATGTGTAAATGCCTGGATGGCTAAATTTATGATCCGTTTCTTCAGTGTTTTTTTAGGAATTTACCTCTGGTAATTTATCTGTGCATTAGTCTCCCACTCAAACACCTAAATATTCATGTAAACCTATCTATCCTTATTATCCTTATCTGCATTATAACTATTTACTTTTTAATATTTCCTGAATATTGTATGTGTATTATTATATGTTTATTACTATTTAGTGATTATTATTTATTTATTATTATTTTGATTCGTAAAGAATGCAAGGCTGATGTAAGCGTAATGAGCAAGATTAAGAAAGAGACGCGTAGATGGTTTGGGCATGTGGAGCGAATCAACGAAGAAAGGAGTGTAAGGAGAATATATAACGCGAATATGTATGGAAGAAGAAGCTGGGGACGATCGAGGAAGTCATAGCACGATCAAGTGTATCAAATACTTCGAGTCGGGCCATGTCAGAAGTCGGAATAACATAAGAGAATGTATGAGACGTTGTATGAAAGTGAAGCAAGAAGTGTATGCCAAGATCGAGTTGTCTGGCGGTCCGTCCTCCCTGCCTACTCCTGCGGGGAAATGGCGTAATTGTTAGTTAGTTAGTTATTATTATTTAATTTTTATTATTTATTTATTATTATTTACTTTTCAATATTTACTACTATTTATTCATGTATCATTATTTAGTTATTACTATTTAAGGATTATTGTTTACTTATTTTTATTTACCTATTATTATTTACTCACTACTTCTTGTTAACAAAAATATGGTCACCTTATGATTGTGGCTAATTGGAACATATATAGTTTATGATAGTTATTTGGGTTACAATGAAATTATTATTGTTGTAATCTATAAGTGTACTGGCCAACCTAAAGATTTACTGTAGATTTTATAGTTGTTTATAGTCTGAATAACTTAGGTGTTATTTAAAAAAAAAAAAAAATAATATATCGTTTCACTAAAATTTTAATCTCAACACAGGACTGTCCTAGTGAGATGAGTGGCTAAGGTATTTGTTTTTGTTTGTTTGTTTTTTTTATTTTTTTTATTTAAGAATACATAAATAAATATCGTATTTTAGTTTTAATATATTCCTGACGAGGGAAGGATTCTTCCGAAACCGGTCGAGATTATTATATACATTAAATTGAAGTACTTCAAAACAAATTTATACTTTTATATTAGAATTTGTAATTATTGTTAAAAAGTCTTCTTCATTTGTATTTTAGTTCATTATTCCTTTAAATGACAATTAGTAATAATTTATCGTTTTTATTACTTATTTTTTGCTTGTTGATGTTTCCTCAAAGACAATTTTTGTCATTTTTGTTCCTTCGCTCCCACAAAACAGGTTTTTTTAAGACCTGTGTGGATTCACAATTTTAAAATACCATCGGAAATGATATGTGTAAAGTACTCAAATATAAATTGTGATTAAATTTTCAGAATGATCCAAGCCTTACTTTTCGCTTTATAGAAATGTTTTCAAAAATTCCATAGATAAGTTAAATGAAAGAATGCAAAAATAACTGTATTTGAAATCGAAAACAGTTTGTTTCGTTTAATCCCGAAAGTTCCACGGCCTCCATGGTCGAGGGGTAAGGCTATCGACTACGAATCCGAAGGTCGCAGGTTCAAATCCCGGCGTTCGCAAGTAAATTTAAGTTAATTAATTTGTGCTGTTTCACAATTAATTCATTAAAAAATAATAAAAAGTATATTTGCGCACGTTCCAGAGTGGAAGTTACTCTCAGTATCGCCCTGGTGAAAGACCAGCATTCAGAATTGAAATGTTGCTTGTAATGGCTTTTAGCCGTGTTTGGTGACCAAATCTGAATTGCCAGGTATTTCCTCACCTTCCTCTTCTACTTCTCCATCTCCTCTTCAATACCTTCCGCCTCACAACATTTCCCAATTGGGGATGCCATAGTCTCACTGGCTCCAGACATTCATATATAAAAAAAGTGGAAATCTCTATGCGCATAAAATATAGGAGAATGTTGAGGACGCCTTCATTCAGTAGTCCACAGACTGTTGCTTATGATTACATATTTAAATCAAGATGTATTAGGTAACATATTTTTAACAATTTTCGAAGAAAGCTTGTAAATACGTACCTAAGATTCCACCGTCAATTTCCAAACTATGTTTTAATTGTTCTTTTAAGCGAATAGGCATCCTCTAAGTTCCTGATTGATGTCTAAGCGATGGAACAACGTTACGGACACTGGAAAATAAAGCTTTCAGAATCATTAACGATTCGGCATTTAAGCCAGCAATTCTAATTAATGGCGAAGCAACAAAACAACCGCGGTAAAAGAACAAAGATAAAAGAAAAAAGGTAAAAAATATCACATCGATAACAGAATACTAAATTACTTTCCGATATTTTCTATAATGTGGAAAATCCAAAATAATAAACATTTATATATTGGAGGCTGTCGAATCATATGAGGAGTGGCAAAAAAACACTTATTTATTTTAACACCACTAACTTATTTTTAAATTGACACCAACCGGTTTCGCTTATCTAAGGTTTCATCAGGGTAAAATTTAAAACTAAAAATAAAATGATTTATATGAATAATGTTTTTGTTTTAAGCCACTTTATTTTATTTATATATATTTCTTCATTCGACCGGTTTCGGTTGGACTCAACCTTCTTCAAGAATGTACACATATGTTTAACATTTTTCATTTAAATTATAATGTCAAGTCACAAAGTGATTGCTTCCTTCGATAAATTAAAAAAAAAAGTACTTCTTAACTTCTTAATCCCTCCCGCCTTTGACGTTCTGTCTCTTTTTTTTTATTTGTTGTCCCATTCTGTTACATGTAAGCATATCTCTGTCACCCTGTTCCATTGTTTCATTTATATTTTGTCTCCTTCGTTTTCATATCTAAACTATATACTCTTATATGCTCTCTTTATGTTTTTTGTTTAGTTTTGAATTTTACCCCGATGAAGCTTGAGATAAGTGAAACCGGTTGTTATTTATTTAAATATAATTTAGTGGTTGAAAATAAAGTATTTGGTTTATTTAATATGTATGTTAAACCACAAAGTATTTGCTTTCTACAAACATGTAATTATGTTTCTGATTATTTGAAAAATTCTAGTCTACTAATTGCCACGGTAAGTAAAATATGCACTTCCCAAATGTATTTCCAGCATCATCATACTTCTAGTCCTACTGGCTCTTGTGTTAAAATCACTTTAAAAAATCTTTAAACGCAAAACCAAACAGAGAATTAAATTTTGGTATATCAAAACCGATGTTCAGTAATGATCAGTTTTTTTTTTAATGGGACTGTTTGTAGCTGCTATTATTATTCGGTGGCTTCTATTAATCGATTCATTATTTCAGATATCAAAGTTCCAAATATTATTCTGTCGTAATACTACAGTTGTCAGGACTGATGAAAAAAATAAGTTTATTTAAAATTTTTTTGAACAATTTTTTTTTAATAATTTCTTCAAATTATTGGTATTCTCTTTGTGGCGTCATTATTAATAAACGAATTAAAAAATACTTTGTATTCACCACTTTATTTTACTTACCTTCCAACTGGGAAGATCTTTCCGTTTTAGATTTTTTGTTGATATTTTTTTTATCTGTTATCTTTCCAGTCATATTATTATTTCAAATATCAGTGTTAAAAAAATATCACTAATATAATGGAGGTCATAACTCTTGATTCATGACTGAAAACAAATAAAAGCTTATTTTGGCAAGATTGTTTTGTCTTTTCCATTATATACAGTGCGGCTACCCTTACCATTCCATTATATCGGACATCAGCGTTCTAAGTAATGTCTTTTCCTGACACCACTAATAGGCAGTACGTCCTGTAGGGACGGGAGGCATCACTGGCCGGAAACGGCTCCCTTGTAATCCTCGGTGCGACCAGGCGGATGTGCCTGTCTGAACCAATCTGCTAAGTCACTTCCTTGGCCCGCAGCCTCTCACTTCCGGCGGCCATTAATCTCAGACCTGAAATCTAACCCCGTTCATCTATTTTACAGGAAAACGCAATCTGTGCCGGCGAGCTGTATGATTAACGCGTCGCGCATCCATTGCCTGCCGGCTGCGGCCAACAGAATGTGCTGCGTGAAGTTCAAGTTCGAGTAAGCTGAACAAAAAGCTTTCGATGGTTTTGGAACGTAATACAATATTATTGTCTTTCCGTTTTTAAAGCAGTTTATTTGTTGTAAATTTTTTTTGTAATTTTATAAATATAAGTAAAGCTTAATTGCTTAGCTAGGCTAGCCGGTTGGTACTTACCCAAAGTCATTAAATAAATCAATAAAAAATAAAAAAAAATAATAATAATAAAATAAAATTAAAAATTCACGCATCGGTGCGCAAATGCGTCTACAGCCCGCAACCCTGTAAATAACCAAAGTGTAAAATAAATTAAAAAACGTTAATACTTATTAAAAGCTTCTTACGCTTTTTAAGGTAATTTTATAGATATCTTCGAGTCCTAAAATTAATTTTATGAATACTTTCCAGTCCTAAAAATTAATACCAATAATTCAATAAACGCCACCTCTTCTTGTGCCACCATCTAATAAACGTAACATCAATAGAAAAGGAGAAACAAATAACCATCTAAAACTATCATCTCTATGAATAATTTTTTCTAAAACTCTGTTCATCTGAAGCGACCTGCCAGGTAAGTATGTTTCTCTGTATCTGTTTGTACATAATTAGTTAAGAAATATTTGTACACCGCCCTTGAGGTGATTTTTCATAAAAACCGCGCTATACAAATCATCCAACTATTATTATTATTATTAAAGCGTTTGTAATCGGACTGCATAATAGGCTGCCATGGAAAATGTAATTATTATACAAATTACGCATTTATTATAGCGTCCATTTTTAAAGCTGTAGGTGAACTTCAATAAAAAAAAAATAGGAAATAAAACTTTTTGGATCTGACTGGTCACACACCCAGCTAAGGGCATTTTCAAGCGGTTATTTTGAAATAATTAAATATTAATATTTATAGTTTTGAAACTGACAAATCGTGGTGGAATAGCATTATAATGATTCATGAAAACAATTAAAAAACAACTATTTATTATTTTATGACCAGACTAGTTTCAGCGTATCACGGCCATTTTTAGACAAGTACAAATTTTTATTAATCCGCGTTATATACGATTTTCATTTGACAACCAATGATACCCCAAAAATTAAATAAATTTTCTTTTTATTTAAATAAATACATGTTCTGCTAGTATTTTCGTTTTATTTTGTGACAGCTGTTCGGCGTTCAAACCCATTTGCAAACGGAAATACTCGCAGAACTTAATAATAACATTATTAATTTGGCTATAATACATAGTAAATAGTACAAGTAAAAGCACAAAAGACAAAATAATGATTTATTAAAATTATTCTTTAAGTAACATACTTTACAGATTCTGTTGAAATTTTCAAACTTTTAGAAGTTATGACATTTAGACAACTTTATGCTACATTTGCAATCCGTCATCTCTTCAAATCTATAAAAAAAATTAATACCTACATTTTTATAGACATAAGTACAAAGGTTATAAACATTTTATTTTTTATATAATTGAAAATACACTTTGTATATACTACTTTACTTATAATTTATTATTTTATTTTATATTTTTTTATATTGCATTATATATATATTTGAAATTATTTGCTATATATATACAATATAAATTTATTTATATACAATATATACAATTTATATATACAATATAAATTTATTTAAATTTATTTATATTGTATATATAGCAAATAATTCCAAATATAGGGGTATAAGTGCGTGGGTATACTTGTGTAATAATTAGTGGCAGTAAAGAATTTTTTTTATGGAAATAATTTTTTTTTTTAAATATTTGTGTACATATATTTAACACATTTAATAAAACTTAATACCTCGATCTGAATAAAAACAAAAGGAACAGATTTATACTATAACTTAATGACATCAAATCAAACATAACATAACAATATTCACATTGAACACATTTTGTCTTTTATTAGAATAATTTATTTGATTTTTTATTAATACATAATTGCTTAACCATTTATCAATAATACTGTATCATAAACACGTGAACACCTCAGAATATATTCTCCTATTGTGGCGTTCACGGTGCATTATTAAAAAAATAATTTCTAATTTTGAAACTGGCGATTCATGGTGGAATTCCATTTTAATATGAATTTTTATGAAACTTTGTAACGTCAGTCTGACGATGCCCGTGATAGGGTGAAACCGATCCAGTCGAAAATAAACAAGTGGATAAAACTTACAAAGGTTTTTTAATAAAAAAATTCAAATTAATAATTTACAGTACATACACATTGATACAAGCCATAAGTGCGGGAAACACCGATTTATGCTAATCCCTAATACGGTACCCGAGGTCCGTCTACCTGAGGGTAATTTACAAACGCCCGGCTTTAAATCCCGGGAATTTCGCAGTCGCCAGAAAAAGGCAGTTAAGGGGATTAACAGCGAACTAATTAAAAGCCACCGAGCCACAGTTCGTAGTTCACGAAGGAACCCGAAGAATAGTTCGGATGGGATTAAAAAGGGGGACTTTGGCCGAAGCAAAGTCAGTAGTGGACAGAGACGAGTCGGTAGAGACCGTCCGGCTAGTGGTCGTAGTCGAGACTCCCGTCTCCTACAAAGCAAGCAGGCCACTTGCATCCCCAGCCTGAGACGCTGCGGGAAAACTCGGCAGGAACCGCCCGAACCCCAACGCCCACCGTTCGAGTGCAGTCGAGTGCCCTTCGCCTCCTGCCTCCAGCGCCGTGATCCCATCAAGGCACATATCCACCACCGCAGGAATCACCACCGGACAGCAGTCGAGCGCCTCTGGCATCCTGCTGATCATCCTCTTGAACCGTCTGAAACCGGTCGTCAAGTGAAAGCCGAAACGCGTGTCCGCCCAGCACCAAAACCTCCCCCTACCGGAAGTACCACCTGAGGCTTTCAACACCAACATCGAGACGACTGGTAATCTCCCCACTGGACCGTGTGCAGATTACCCGTAAAAACAGTTCGTGTAATTAAGTGACACCCACAATACCTACCAGTTAAGAATGTATTTTAGATTGTGAATTAATAAAATACTTGACACTCGACGAAGTTACCTGTTTCTACTGAACCCCAATGACCCCATCATGTCAATTGGCGCCAACGTGGATTCATTTCGTGTTTGAAAAAAACTGCCCTATGGGACAGATTTGAATTCGTACCCACACCCTGAGATCGGGTTCAGTAAATTCAAAAGTGCAGTGTAATTTCAGACTCAAAATTTAAATTTCAGTGATCATAAAAATGCCGCGTAAAAGTGAAAGTGACTCTAGCCGTACCGTTTACAAGAGCCGGGACAAACCCTCGGCCTCGGGTAAACAAAGCAGCCGACATACGGACCATGTCGCCCCCAAAAACCAGCGTTCTAGAGCAAGAAAACATTACACGTCGCCTAAGCGCGTCTCGCCCAGAAGAAAAATAGACCGATATTTCGATGCTTGGTCTCCGCCGAGAACTAAATTCAGCCATCTCTGGCAGAGTTATTTCTCCAACAAGAATAACGATGCTAAACCGCATGTCAGGTCTAGTCATAGTTCACGCCGCCGCTCACCGTCAAGCATAAGCCAACGCTCCAGCAGGGATGATGATAAATGGAGGTCGCCAGCACGCGGAGATTATACGTCGGGAGAGAAGGAATATTATGGATCCCCTTCAAGAGAGCGATCATATCATCGTGAGTACGATGAGCCACGATACAGACGCGGGAATGATACTTCAAGAAAGAAAGAATATTATGGATCTCCTTCAATAGTGCGTTCACATTATCGCGATTATGAGGATGGAGATTATCGAGAACCATCTGAGAAGGACGATCATCGCTCGCGCTATTACGATGAACCACGATATGGACGCGAGGATTATTCATCAAGAGAGAAGGAGCATCATAGATCTCCTTCAAGAGAGAGATCATATTATCGCGAGTATGAGGATGGAGATTATCGAGAATCATCTGAGAGGGATGATCATCACTCGCGCTATTGCGATGAACCACGATATGGACGCGAGGATTGTTCATCAAGAGAGAAGGAGCATTATAGATCTCCTTCAAGAGAGAGATCATATTATCGCGAGTATGAAGATGGAGATTATCGAGAACCATTTGACAGGAACGATCATCGCTCGCGCTATTACGATGAACCACAATATGGACGCGAGGATTGTTCATCAAGAGAGAAGGAGCACTATAGATCTCCTTCTAGAGAGCGATCGTATTATCGCGAGTGTGATGATGGAGATAATCGAGAATCATCTGAGAGGGACGATCATCGCTCGTGCTATTACGAGGAACCCCGATACGAAGAAGCGAACTCACCATCACGCCTGAACGATTATAATTACAGGCCGTTTCAAGGTTCGGCTGAAAACCTTGTGGCGCCCTCATCAAGCGAAGATATCAGACCACCACTAACAGCGGAATTCGCGAGACAAGATATTGACGATTGGAAAATATTTTCAAATAAGTGCGAGATATATTTCGAAACATGGAAAGTTCCAGAAGGCGAGAAGTGTGACATAGCGATAAGTCAATTTCGTGGCGTGAATTTAGCATTTTCTATGGCGTGGGGTCAAATAATCGAAAGCAAAGGACCACTTGATTGGAAAAGGTTCCGGGAGATAGTTAATTGGTGGTGCAATTTTCCGTTAGAAAAATTTCGGCATACCGCAGAGGCAACACCACAAATCATCGAAGAAGAAGAAACTGCCTCACCGCCTTGTCAACTGGAGATAAACACGGCGGCGGAGACAGCCAATAACGAGGAATCTGCCATATTTCCTAATGTTGGCGCTTCACCGGAGTTAGATTCACCTATCCAAAGTGAATTATCAGAAATAGAGCCTCAATCAACTTCGCCTGTAGCGACGCCGGCCCATGACGTCATTGAAAACAAGTACGCAGAAGATGCGTCCCCTATGGAAGTGAGACCTACCGAGGTATACCAAATAGTACACTCGGCAGAAGTGAAAATGGCTGATGTACCGCAAACAATAATACCTAGCAGCATCATAATGGAAACCAGCGACAAACAGCAGACGGAGATATTGCCGATCGAATCCTGCAAATCAGAGAAATTGGAAATACGACAGTACACAACACCAAGTTCCAGCGAGGAACTCTATAAAGACATCAAGAAGCCGGGGTGGAAATTAAAAGCAGCGCTGTTTCACCGCAAGAAACCGGGGTGGATTGATACAAGCCATAAGTGCGGGAAACACCGATTTATGCTAATCCCTAATACGGTACCCGAGGTCCGTCTACCTGAGGGTAATTTACAAACGCCCGGCTTTAAATCCCGGGAATTTCGCAGTCGCCAGAAAAAGGCAGTTACGGGGATTAACAGCGAACTAATTAAAAGCCACCGAGCCACAGTTCGTAGTTCGCGAAGGAACCCGAAGAATAGTTCGGATGGGATTAAAAAGGGGGACTTTGGCCGAAGCAAAGTCAGTAGTGGACAGAGACGAGTCAGTAGAGACCGTCCGGCCAGTGGTCGTAGTCGAGACTCCCGTCTCCTACAAAGCAAGCAGGCCACTTGCATCCCCAGCCTGAGACGCTGCGAGAAAACTCGGCAGGAACCGCCGAACCCCAACGCCCACCGTTCGAGTGCAGTCGAGTGCCCTTCGCCTCCTGCCCTCCAACGCCGTGATCCCATCAAGGCACATATCCACCACCGCAGGAATCACCACCGGACAGCAGTCGAGCGCCTCTGGCATCCTGCTGATCATCCTCTTGAACCGTCTGAAACCGGTCGTCAAGTGAAAGCCGAAACGCGTGTCCGCCCAGCACCAAAACCTCCCCCTACCGGAAGTACCACCTGAACATCAAGACGACTGGTAATCTCCCCACTGGACCGTGTGCAGATTACCCGTAAAAACAGTTCGTGTAATTAAGTGACACCCACAATACCTACCAGTTAAGAATATATTTTACATTGTGAATTAATAAAATACTTGACACTCGACGAAGTTACCTGTTTCTACTGAACCCCAATGACCCCATCATGTCAATATTTTATCCTTTAAATGATTCTGTACACAGACAGAAAAAATGGCTTTGAGTTAACAAAAAAGAACATTATACATATCTTGTATATAAGTGTAACATATTTGTGATATGTATATATACATATAATAATGTATAAGTGCATGGCATTGTGGTTTTTAATTTGTCGATAACACATTTTTTTTAATGAAAATAATGTAAAAAAATAATAATAAGTGCCATTACACAAAAATAGAAATAGTAGCTAGTATTGACATAGTATGGTAATATAATATAATAAAAACACATAATCTCTTTATAATTAAGTATAATGCAGGGTAATAATGAATTGTATATTAAGGGTTTGTTTAAGAGTGCACATATCAGTTAATCAGCATGTCTTCGCTTTTGACCCTCCCTAATTGGAGAAGCCAAACACTGATCTGTTTACGCAGGACGTTTGTACTTTTCATTTTCCACGTATGCTCTTTAGGTCCTAAGTATGAAAACTATCTTTGCGCAAGGGATGTCATGGTTTTTTTAATTAAACTAGTGGTGACGTTGTTGATGTGCGTGCAATCCAATTTCCTGATATGCAGTTGGCTGACATCAAGATCTTGCATTTCTTTGAATAATTCATCACTGAGGTACCTGAAGGGTTTTTTTAAAGGTGACTCTTATAATTAGTGATTTCTGTGCTTTTGGCAGGGGGTCCAAAATTGTTTTGGCACAACCGCCCCATTCTAAGGATGTACACATGGCATAATATATTGACTTTTACAGATAGAATTTTTCTAATAGTCATGAAAAGGTGAGTAAGTTTTCTGACTTTTGTGTCAGTAGAGTTGATGTGTTCTTCCCACCTCAGAAATTTATCAATATCGCGTTCTAAGTTATCGCAAGTACGGGTATTTGTTTCATTGCAAAGGTTAGTAGTATGTTTAGCTTTTCCTTGGGTTGTTCCGCTTGCATTGCACTGAAACGTATGAATTTTGTTATATCCGTATTGAGAGTAAGGGGGTTATTGTCTAGCCATTGCAGAACCTTGTTTATACCAATTTCTGCTTTACTATGAACTTCGTTCCAGCTTTTGCCTTCATAAATCAAGACTGTACCATCGGCAAAGGTTATGATGTGATCGGCGAGGTTACTATTACATAGGTCATTCATGAAAATATTAAACAAAATATGCCCTAAACTACTTCCTTGTGATACACCAAATACAATATTGGCTGGATCCCTAAAGTATCATTAATATTAACTCTTTGACTGCTGCTTTCTAAGTAACTACCCGGTCGTTTAAATAGCTGCCCCTGTATACCGATTAGTTGAATTTTGTCAAAAGAATTTTCTGTGAGATAGGGCATAACTTTAATTTTTATTTTTTTTTAATTTCCAAAAATGGCGTGAAATTCAATTCGTGTCGCCTGGTTACTTTGAAGGTAATATGGAAGCATTTGTATGTGTAGAATACATTTCAAAGCATAGTGACTATCTTGGTTTTGCCATAATAGTAATGTAATTTTGTAGTTCCAAAATAGTAAATATCTACAATAAAATTCCCAGCTTTTCAGCTGTCTATTCTATCTATAGTACATAATTTGAGTTTGTTATTATAGCAAATGGCAGTTGCGTGTAGTTCACGGTGGCTGTAAAGCTGAAAAAGTTATCGAAATTAGGAATCTCGGAGTTTTGTTTGATACGCAATTAAGTTTTGTGAATCACATACAACAAATAACTAATAAAGGTATGAAGACATTGGGATTTATAATTCGAACTATCAAAGACTTTGATTCGCTGGAAGTTATTAAAATCGTATATTTGTCACTAGTGCTTAGCATATTAGAATACAATTCAATAGTGTGGTCCCCATACTATCTTATTCATATAAAAAGTATCGAACGCGTGCAGCGTTCTATTAACTTCAAACTACACATACCAATACAACACATAAACTATACATTCTTGCTAAATACACTCAAAACTACACATACCAATACAACACATAAACTATACATTCTTGCTAAATACACTCAAAACTACACATACCAATACAACACATAAACTATACATTCTTGCTAAATACACTCAAAATACATCTAGAAAACGGAAGAAAAATAACAGACTTAACTTTTTATTTAAAAGTATTCCGAATTAGACTGTTGTGAAAAATATATTATTCTGCAACAATAATTCTGGGACTAACTGCCAAACACATATACCCATTTCTCGCCTACATACACTTGGAAACAAATTCACCTCTGATATAGATACATTCAACATAAGTTTACCCATGTTTAAAAGATACCTCAATTACATTTTTATGTTGCAACGATTATAAGAGCAATTATTGTATAATTAATTTTTTTAAATCTTTTTACTTATCTAAAATCCAAAAACTTGTTCCTCTTTTTTTCTTTTTCTGTACCATGTACTATATTATGTATTATGCAATTTCGTACTGTTTTACATCATCCGAAATATAAAAACACAATGATTTTTTTTTTCACAATGTCATGCACTCATATTATATTATATTATGCACTGTGTATTATGTATCATGTAGATCAGGCTATTACTATTTTATTTAAAAAAGAGGTATTATCTACAAATTTAAAACCTTTCCCTTTATAACTTCTCCGTATCATGCACTTACACATTATTATACATACATACGTACATACATACATATCATAAATATGTTACACTTATACTCGTATACATTCCAAGCTGTGTATCAAGTTCTTTTTTGTTTACTTCAAACCTTTTTTTTCTTTCTCTACGCAAAATCATTCAAATGTTAAAATATGTAAAAGCCCATCGGGGCATTAATAAATTAATAAAGATGTGTTTACCCTAAGGAAACGAACTATAAAAATAAATAAAAAGTTATTTAAAAAAAACCACGAATTTCTAATGGGAAGATCACTTTTCCGTTAATTTTCTAAGGAACTTATACGAGTACAGTCGTTTATTTAATTGGCCGCAACAATCGGCGAAAAATGATAAAATGTAAATTTTCAAATATTAATATTTTTAAACATATGTAAAACTACACACAACGTCAAGGCAATGCACGTCACTTTCAAATATAGTAATTAGGTTACTCTAAAGTTATAATTCTAGCTCTATCTCCTTTGTATTGATGGGAAACATCTATTCTACAGAATTTTTTCGTGATAAATTTGCTAAATATTGCCCTAAACCTTTCGGTTTATCTTGGATTCTTTTTATGGGAGATAATGACTTAAATGGTTTAAGTCTGAACTAACTATTTTAATACGGGCCAACTACTACAGATGGCTCTGGCAGCAGAAAATTAAAGCTTTACTATATCACATTCATCAATGAAGAATGGCGGCAGAATACAAAAAAGTAAACACCGTTGCATAAGTACTTTCCGATACAACACAGTTTCATGTTGACCTTTTATAAAAGCTCCATTTTATGCTATTATCAGTTGACGCGTTTGACCGCTTGCGGCTGGTTCCCGATTGAGTGCGTCGGAACCGTTCGTGAACTGTCGGTATTTTTCGTGATAAATAAAAGTCAATGTGTGCAATGCGAGCGAGGGAGACGGCTGCAGAAGTCAGAAAGTTTCGCTCGGCGATCTCGGTGAAGCAACAAGTTCCAACAGTAAAGAACTGCTTCTGACCAGTTGGAAACGCGTCGTCCCGTGTGCGGTGGAATTAAAAAGTAGTTTGCAAACGTCAAGACAAGATATTTGTATTATTTGAAACGTGCTAAAATCATTGTGCCACTAATATTTTTCCGGTCTCGTAGAGTGCGACAGTTTGTGTACATTCTAAGGTATTGTGTTTGTTTTACGAAAACTTTAGTTTTCCTTCAACTTTGTTTTGACAATAATTCTGGATAATATTTTGAATTTGCCCTACGAAATTAGAGTTGGATGATAGTGCAATAATAAACTATATAATATCTAATACTATACGATCACCATACATCGCTATTTTTGCGGTTGAAGCAGTATTTGCCGCGTTCTCTATGTTGTTAAAAAAACGCATTCATAATTTTGTAAACAAATTGTGTACAAGTCATTCGATGGAGATTGTGCACACGACCTTTGGGGTGTGTTATCTTCTGGAGTGATTTTAAAAGTTGTAGCTCTTCCCGGATAGCTGCGAGGCGAGGGCCGAGAACCACAAATGCACCACACACATTACAGACAGGGACAAGCGACAGACAACACAACCTGACCAGATAACTCCAAGCCCTCAGTTCTGTTTCTGCCGAGTGTCGGTGACAACAAGCAACAGGCCTGCACTAACACCGACCTGAACCCAGGCTGTCTCTGAAGGCACAGGCATAGGCAGTACCAGTACTAATACATGCCATACTCTCGTTCGTACAGAAGCTTTTGACCCACAAGACGCGAGAGACACTAACGCGTTGTAATACGCAAGTTGAGTGACTCCAGACTCCTGATGAGATGCTTGGAATTCGTGATACTTTAATGTAAAAACGTGGATAATAAATCACCGTTGTTTACCGATTCAACAACTGAGTGGAATGCGTTGGTCGGTTGCACTCTGCTCTGGTATATGTTCCCTGCGTTGGGGCTAGGGTTTGCTGCTCGCTGGTCAGTTCCAACACCGCCGAGTGCTCTTGCTGTGCATGTAAATGTAAACTAACAAATACTCGCCTGCTTTTATCAACTTGTCCGAGCTATTTTTAGCCCGGAGACTCCGCACATATTAATTTTATGTATAATTGATTGTGAAACGTTAATTCTCGCACAAATCGTTGCAACAGTTTCCTTGGGCAATTATAATTGTTCGCCAAAGAAAACATTGTCTGTAATGGGTAAAAATAAATACGGAGTCTGGGCGAAGGTGTTCATTAACTGAACTACTGATAAGAGCCTTTTACGTCTTATTTACAGAGTGAGAACTGAGAACGAGGAATTATAGCAGTTCCACGAATATACAATCTTCTTTACTGTACACAAAAGTAAATCCTGTAGAGAGTTTAGCTTGTAGGGTTGTTTATTTTTACACCTAACCCAGAAAATTGCCTCAATTAAATTAGTGATACACTGGGAAGAAATTAAACCGAAAATAAAATCCGTTTTTGTAGATTATAAAATACCGTCGAAATGTTCCAATACGCACAGCTCTTGGTATTTGCCATACTCTGTGATGGCGACAAGCTACTCTAGCGCCTTCTAGCGGCCCGAGTTGCACGAATTGGGTTTTTCCATACATTTTATTTATTTATTTATTTGATTATTCGCCCATCTGGACTTTTACATTGATTTTAGAATATAATATAAAAAGCTATCGAAATTATAAGTACATAGAAATTCTAAACCATAAATTAATGAACATTTTTTTTCAAACGTTTAACAATGACATTCAATCGAAAAGCGGAACAATATTATAACAAAAATCATTATCCAATCTACTATACATATTACATGTTGTAGGATTAATCAAAGTGCTGGTATAGATGACGCTTTACTGTATAAATGGAGTCAGCAAATACATCAATAACACCCCCAAACCTGTTCCCCAGATCATGCATCCTATTCGCTAATGAATCAGACTGATAGTTGGCTGTGCAGAAAAATGTTACAGTTTGTCTTGTGTTTTCCTTCGGTACATTTAACTTAATAGTGGCGAGTTTTTTTATGTGAAATATATTCTTTGTTAATTAGAGAAACAGAAAATTAAAATATATATATGCTCGTATATATATTTATTAGGTGACCTACATATGATTTTACCCCTTTTCACTCGTGTAATGTGTATTTTAAAAAGGCTTTTAGGATTATGTTAAGATTTAAAGCCTCGCTGGTCGCGCGGTGTCCCAATTGTGTACAAATAGAAATACTATGGCCCGGAGTAA
>JAHDVE020004593.1:0-51092 GCA_022606495.2 Halesus radiatus
GACAAGATCACGAGCTCAATGTATCTTATATAAATACATTTATCTCGTCCGTCAAGCGGCTGGAATCAATTACGGTGAGGTGCAGCAACCCTTTTGGTTCAGATAAGGCTTAATGATTTAGAGATTACATAGTTGCTCTATGCTCTGCGGCCGGAAACTTTCAGAACTTCCGGCACATAGAACCTATACAATTGACGGAAATGCAGAAAATTAAAAAAAAAAAACTAAAGCAATTTTTTTAATAGTTCCAATAACATTATTCGCTTTCATAACCTACTTTCCTTAGCATAAAATTGTGGAGATAAAGCACGTATGTCAAAAGTAATACTATTGTCTAAGTCACACGCAGCCAGTAGGAAAGGATAGTGATAAATGGACAATAAATTTATTATCTGATGGGGATCTGTCGTAAACGGTGACCTGACTGTTGATCCCCTGACAGATGCCTCCCCGACACTTGATCCCCCGACAGTTGATCCACCAACAGTTGATCCCTCCGACAGTTGATAATCCCCTAAAGGCCTAAAAGATTATTTCTGTATTACGTCCTCGTTTTTAAAGTAAGTATGCAGAGAAGATATCCGGCCGTGTAACAAAAATCGATATACTTATATATCTGAATTTAAAAATGAGGACATAACAAAAATAATCCTTTAGGCCTTTAGGGGATCAACTGTCGGATGGATCATCTGTCGGGGGATCAACTGTCGGGAGGCCAACTGTCGGGGTATCAACCGTCATGGAACCGTCTCAAACACCGACATGAAGCAGCTCGTGAAAGCTCTAAAAAGTATAATAAAACCACCTTAAAAGCTTCGAAAGCTTCGAAGCTTAAAAGCTAAGAACTTCGACAAAAGATTTTTTTACCCTTAATGCTTTCAGCATTATAAAACTTTATTTAAAAAAATCTCTACTCAATTTTAAAGGAAAAACTGAGTACCTTACTGACCAACACTCTTACATTATAAGGACATAACATTCTAATTAACATTCCAATATAAAATTCATACTTTGGCCAGAATTACAATAAATTTTATGTAACAAAACTGTCTAATGGTCTTCCAAGTGATATTAGAAATACCACGGAGATACAAAAGTTCAAAACCCACATCAAAATATTTCTAAGTAAACATGAAGATGGGGAAATCAGAAAAAAATATGAAGACAATATAAGCATCGGTAACACCGATACAACAACCCACAGTCCGCCTCGGAACAGGAATCCCTAGTGAGGAAGTCTTCGAATATGAGAAAATAGTTTAATATACTTATATTTTAAAATGTAACATACAATAAATTAATGTACATGTTCTTAATAAAAAATAAATTTTTAAAAAAAGTTAATTTTAAATCACTGTCCGCATGTGGACAGTGCGTTAAGTGGCAATTTAGTTGACTGGATTTGAATATTTTCTATTTTTTCGGTTAAGTATGCTGCGCGCGCATCTTCGTAGTTAGGTGGAGGCTATTGCCACGCTGTTTGGACACGTACACATTATTTTTTTATTACAAATACAAACAAATTTACTAAATCACTTACTTAATTGCAAGTGTGACGGTATTTATCACTTTTCTCAAGACAGTTATTTAGTTGCCAGTTACCAATTATTACTATTCTAGTTATTGGCTACGTGTAACCTACGCATAAGTGATATCAATGCGTCGCATTTAAAGAGTAAAATCGCATATACCTTTAAATTCGCGGTTATTCGCCTTTAGATTATCTATGAGACAATAACGTTGTTGGTTATACGTTATAAAATACAGAATATATTACAGGAAAGCCATGTTTTAATTAGTAAAATAATGTTTAATCCAGTTGTAACAGATTCTGTGTAGATGGACATACCTACACAGATATAAATCATATAATCTACTGTTGCAACAGTTTTTCAATTAATATGTCGTGAATGGAAATATGAGGTTTTAATTTCTGGGAATATTTTTTTGGTGGATGATTCGATTTAATGTCTGAAAACACAATTTTTCTTTGTGAAATACTAAACAACTTCTCCGTTAGAAATAAATACAATTTTAAATAGTCTTACCAATATTCGCTCTTAATATTTATGAAACAGGTCACATAATATCTTGCGGAAGTACTAGGGAACTGCGAGGTATGTTATTTACATTTCAAGAACACGCCGGAAGCAATCTACGTTGTAATACTGACGTAAAAAGCGACAATCGTTTAGAACTCACAGCGCTAGCTATCAACACTAGTTTATCCCATAAATCTATGATACATATAATAATTATTCACCGTGCTTACCTAGATGAAAAATTGCTTAAGAAATGTATTGAAAATGTTATATTATTCACTGAGTAAATAAGCTTCAATAATGTTAGAGTACATTTCCATTCCACCAGTTCCGCTTTTCATGTCAACATTCCTGCCACTGCGTTTAGCCTATAGCAGCGGTCCACCTTGACAGTCAGCAATCATTAGCCCTTCATCGTCCAATTGTCCGGTATGCAGCCAGGTTACCGGTTGCCATGCGATTTGCAGACTGGCATGTCTACCTCAACCACGGGACGCCACGGTACTACAATATATCGGAAACGACAGGGCGTGGTCGTTACCTGTCAACATTCTCCCGATACAATATAATTCACTTATTCTCCACTGTAGTCTGTACTTTCTTCTTAGAGCTAGGATCAACAAACTTCATTCGCAGCTGAACGACATGTGAAATCTCGTTCGTACGCTTTTTTCCCCTTTATAGTCACGATCGCGGCGCGGATTGTAAATATTTTGATTAATCGGACGCGATTATAACGATTTATATAATCAAATGTAAGCAGTAACCCGCCTGTGTATTGGCTAGCTATACGTACATACGGTGGGTACTCGGCTAACACGGCCACGCGGGACAATGCTTTCACCGGCCGCGGGCGGATTCTGATCCATCGAACGGCGAACCCCTTTCGCGAACTGCAAAAAAAGCCGTTTTGTAACATCTGTGGCGGTACCTACTTACTCCGATCGGGCGGGAACAATGAACTTGTGATTGTGACTGATAAGGTCGCCTTAAGTAACAGTATCTGGACTACAGTCTCTAGAGTGAAAGCCTTTTTTTTGCGGCGCGCAAAAGTCAACAGCCATTTATATGAAAACATGTTTGGACCGTTTGAAAAAAACGTTTATGCAAGATCTGCATAATGTTTGCTGCTTATGCAAATCATTATTTGTTCTGTCAGAAGATTTTAAAAGTGAATTAACTAAGCAAATCTCGGTGTTTGATCATACCCAGACCAAATAATATTATATTTTTCACCACGGCTAAATAAATATGCTCTTCTTCCTTGTTTTTTTCTTATTAACCCACACATCAATATAAATTAGAATATAATACGTAATACTAGATTCACAAGCAATGATGGATTAATAGTTCCGAAATATATAAATAAGTTCGGACGGAGAACGTTGGAGTACAATATACCTATGATATTTAACTTAATGCCAAATACTATAAAACAATGTAGCTCAATGAATAAGGTTAAATATATGCTGAAAGAAAAGCATTGATTATGTAAATAATAAGAATAATTTAAGTAATATTTTTTTTATTTTTTTTTTATAGAAAATTTTTGTTACATAATTACATATTGAAACAGTATATAAAATACAAGAAAATACGATAAAAATTAAATATGTTAACAAAAAAATCCTACAAAAGCAAAGACTGTGTGTGGGTATTATAATAGTTTTTTATCACATTTCTATGGCTTATGTGAAAGTTTTCATTTTAAACAAAAAATAAGTTAATCATTTTCTTAAAAGTGGTAGCGAAAATAAGAAAGATAAAATATGACATAAAGTGATATTAAGAAACAAACAAAAAAATATTTCGTTAGTTATGACAGTAAACAGAATTTACTGTTATTATCACATATACGTACATAAGTATAATAAGATTTTAGTGGGCGTTTTAAAATCACACACAAGTACGATACTAATGTTTTGAAAGTAGGTTTTATAAAAATGTATATGTATTGGTGTATTAAAAAATGATAACATAAAATAAGGCATTGAACAGTATAATAATACATGTGTGAAAAATTTTGTTGAATTTTAAAAGTCTAACATTAAAATTTAAACAAAAGAGAACAAGCTAGATTAAATGAGAAGATCGAAATGTATTGAGATAATGTATTTATATATACTTATATGCAACTAATAAGAGATAAGAAAGCATCTGTTGACAAGCCAAATGAATTTGCTAAGGGGTACGATTTTTTTAAATTATATTAAAACACTTTTGTAACTTTCTTCCACTTGTTTATTTTCGATTGGACCGGTTTCTCCTTATCACGAGCATCATCAGACTGGCACAATTAAAACTAAATCCATAATATCTCTGTCAGGAGTGAGTCCCATTGCTTTCTAATATTGCTCATTTATGACTTTAAATTTTTTTTTTTTTTTACATGAATACCGCACAAGAGTCTCAACTGCTCCAAACCGTCTGGAGCCAGTGAGACTATGGTATCCCCAATTGGGAAATGTTGTGAGGCTGAAGGTATAGAGGAGGGAAAGGAGAAGGGAAAGAGGAAGGTGGGGAAGTGCCTGGCTATTCAGATCTGGTCACCAAACACGGCTAAAAGCCATTTCAAGCAACGTTTCAATTCTGAATGGTGGTCTTTCACCAGGGCGACTTTGTAATTAAAACTACGTTTGGGTTAGTTTAATAGCTTCTAGAAGACAGATTACATAGTGTTTGTTTACTGAATCTATGGGATTAAAAAAAAAGAAAAAAATATGTATTTATCGCGTCAGCTTTTATTTAAACATATGGTTTTTATGGTTTTGTTTAATTCCCGTGATATCCGTCTTGTTTGCTAAAATGAGTTTTATAGCAGTTTTTGTCCTGTAGTTACGTGAACTACGGATAACCAACCAGGTACATTATAATGGTTCGATTAGAAAAATATTTTATTATATTGTAATATACATCAGGTTAATATCCTTCTTAGAGTTCGCCCTGCAAGAAAATTACAAAAGTTTTTTGATAAAACAAATTCATAATGGAATTCCACCACGAATTGACAGTTTCAAAATTGGAAATTGCTTAGCAGAACTTAATTTGTAATTTATAAATAATAATAAAAAGTAAAATTATTTCTAAAAATAGTACTCGTAAATACATAAATTTCGAAGCAGATATGAATTTTACCTGTCTCATGTATTTTTTGTAAATTTCATATGTGTTACATTTTGTCACTATGTTCATGTCGATAAACTGCTTGTAGTTTTTAGTAACATTACAGTAATAATGCGTTACAAATTTAATATTTTATGTTAATCAATAATCTATTTCCTATTTGACATCAATTTTCTGTGCTAGGTACCGTTCATACTTTAGTTCGATAACTTTTCTCTATTATACATACCTCGCCCTTGTTCAATTTATAGCCACCCCAAAACAAACTTGCCTTATGGGGCTGGTGATAAACCTGCTAAATTTTGATGTAAAATATATGATTTAGTATAGACTGTTAACCTTACCCTTGTTTGCTTTGTGTTGAAATTTTTTTAATTGGAATAAAAAAAAAATTGAATATCCCCCGACGTCAAAAGTCAAAATAGTGTTTCTTAAGGCGTGACCCGAGTTCATACGCGTGTTTAACCAATCGAATAATCTTTATCAGATCTGACAGCTGACATTTCGATCATCCTGTTACGTGAGCGTTTACTCTTGGTAGAAGATAAGATTGATGGACGATAGTTGCCCCGCGTTGTGCGGGAAAGTGAAGACGGTCTGGTAGAAGTACTAGAAGTAGTAGAAGAAGTATATGATACTTGACTTGATAGCCTACTGTATCTGGAATCTCCAGTTCTGAAAAGCTGCTCGTGACTTTGTTTCGTTTTCTATTTCATATTTGAAAAGATCACCTGTCGAGCCGGGTAAGGCCAAACTGGAAATTTGCTAACGGTTACCTCGCGATATTTCCTCAACATCTGCGATTATACATTAATCATTGAGGATCATATTAAAAAAAATATCTCAAATGAAATATGAAACAGAAAAAAGAGAAAAAATTAAAAGGTATCAGTCCCATCTGGAATCGAACCCAGGACCTTCTGTCTTATCAGTCTATATTATATATCAATATATATTTTTTCATTTGAGATTTGTTAATATTATCTGACCGATCAGTAGCTGAGTTGGCATCGCTTCCAGTTCCCATACAGGACACGTGAGTTCGATTCCTCGACTGGATAAGTCGGCCATCACGACAAAAGCAACATTTTTCGCTTAGTGTGATGGCGATACCGAATTTTCAAATATTGTCAGGTTATTCGTAGCCCGGTAATGCTTTTCTTTCTTTTAAAAACAATTCAGTCTAGACTTATAGAAAAGTCAATAGATGTCCCATATACATAAAGATCAGAGAGATCGACACACTATCTAGATTGCAAATATATTCGGGTGGAACTTTGCAATCATACAAAAAGATAACAGCCAAAAATATGGGAATCAATTGAAAAAAATATTGATAATTCTTAAATGGAAAAACGATATCGATAAAAATTACCTGATCCCATTAGCACAATGGTTAGAGTGTCGTCCCGGAAAGACAGAAGGTCCTGGGTTTGATTCTCAGATGCGACCGACAACTTTTTTATTTTTCTATGTCTTTTTCTATCTCATATTTCATTTGAGATTTGTTAATATTACCTCCAATGATTAAATATAACGATGAAGTTTATAAGCCTCAGTAAGTTATTTCAATAAATTGATTATAAATTAAATTATAGGTGCTCCCAGCTTCACCTGTCGTTCAGTAAGCATCCGAATTAATTAAGAGGCATGGAAAGGCTTGACGACTGAAATGATTAATTAATGATTAATGATTTCTAAACCGTCAAATAATTTATATTTCTACCTACTCATATAGATAGATAGAATTATGAATGATCGCATTTAGTTAAGTAGTTGTCGTAATTACATTAAATGTAATATACTGTATTACATAACATAAACCCTATTATATTACGATCATTTTACATACGTATATTCGGGTAGGTACTTTCCAATAAAATTCGTCGAAATATTTATGTTGTTTACTAAGTACATGTAATAAAATGGATTAACTATGCATGGTGGGTTTTGTCCGGGAAAACACAGTTTAAGAGGGAAATTGCGAAAGGAAACTCAGAGGTTATTTAAAGGTTAGAGGTCGGCTGGAGGTTAGAATAAAATAATGTGCTGTGGAAATTATTTAATAAGTGTAATTTGAGAATGACAAACAAGACAGATGAAGAAAACATGGATTTGTATTGTAGTCAATTTTATAAAACCGCCTTCTGCAAAAATACCCCTTTAAGACACCGATATACTCTTCTTTTTTTTTTTTACATATAAAGTATACATATGTTAATTAAAAATGTACAAAAAGCTATGCAATTTTATTTTTTGTAAACTGTGTATATAAAATAAAACAGTTTCTTTGGTATTGTACATGTTTTCATGCAAAATTAAAATGTATTTTTTTCTTTTCTTTGCAGGTACGAAAACATGCTACTTTATCCGGACAAAACAAAAAAAAATCGCGTTCACAAATTAGGTAAGTAGGTGCCAGTGGCGTGCATTGCTATTTCACCAAAGGTAGGCTGTGTGTAGTTTTTCAAGTTCGGGTATGAACTGTGCATTAAATATTTGAAAATAGCCACTTTATTATCATCTTCCGCTGATTGTTGTGATCAACTATATAAATAAGCTTACAAGTTTACCAAAATCATGAAAAAAAGTCAATATGATTAGAAATTTGTTACATTTTTCTATTATTTTTTTTATTAATTTTTATGGTTCCTTTTTCTAATGGTGGATCCAGTTTTTCAGCCTATATGGACTGCACGGCACTGGTAGGTACATGTTATTTATCCTCTCAACTCCAAGATGAGTGCGTTACGTTACGGAGGCTAGTCCAGTAAGTGTTTAGTACCAATTAGAAATGAAACTGGTATAATATTAATTAAAAGTAAGTACACAATTTAACACATCCACTAAAAACTTCGACGCAATAATAAATAGGTATGTACTTAAATTATGAAAGCAGTTTTGAGAACCCTTTCACCAAATTAATAGGCAGTATTTCAAAATTAGCATGAAAAGATTCAAGTCGTTGTACGCTAAGTGCGTTAAAAACCTGTTAAAATCTATACCTATCTATAGGAAGTCTTTAGTTTCCAATGTTCTTTATTCGGATAATTGTCTTTGTCGAAGCTTATTAAGTGAACCAAGTGTTTATAGTTTAAGTTAAAATATATCCATCATCAGTAGGTACTAGCAAAGAGGTGACAGAAATTCGTGCGCAGTTCCCATAGAAATCTATCCGAACTTGCAAACCCAAATGTGTCGAAACGCCATGAGAATTGAAATGTTAATTATATTTCTCAAGAGACAAATAAGTAACTCACTTGACACAGTAAAAGCACCTTAATTACGCATTTTTCAGACTTAATTGCCTCCGGCAAGGTATTTTTATTGCTGGTCAATCGTTATTTGTAAAAATTTGCATAACAATAATAGCTCGTGTAAAGGTTGTTGTTGTATATATTGAGAAATACAATTCCAACCCGATCTCAAACTCTATGGGAAAATTATGTATAAGTACCTGGAATGTAGGTGTATTACCTAGAGAAGGGCCTTTTGCATACAAAGGGCAATGGAAAGCTCTCGCCTCCGAAGCAATTTATGGGGTCAGTATTTCTCAGTCACACCCGCAATGTAATGTTAATTGAACAATTTAAACTGATTGGGTTGAGCATACTTTTGTAAAAATACTTAGTTGACTTTGATCCCGATAGCCACCAGTGGCAAATCGACCAACACTCGGGCCCCAGGCAAACTTATGAATTAGCTTCCGAACGTCCAAGCAACTTCGATGAGTTTTGCGTTTTTTTTTTTAAATATTTTTCGCCTAGCAAAAAACTATTATCTATTAGGTGCATTCATTACATGCATTTGGAATACATCGCTTCCAGTATAAATCAAAATATGCAGAAAAATAGTGCAATCGGAAGATGTTGATTTTCTTGATCTCTTGTAAATGATGCTTCCACCGGATTAGAATGCAAAACTTTAAATTAATAAAATTTTTTTTGAGACCTATATGTATACATACATTTCTAACGAAATACGCAAGGCGGTGACGAAAAGGCTGGAATTCCTGCTTAACACAATCCAGTTTATACACAAAAAAACGTCACCAAGATGCATATGAATTATTTTTGAACAGCTCAGGTATACATATCATAATATGTTTCGATCATGTTCTAAATTTGCCACACCGTATGATATAATTGCATTTTTTATCGGTCCGATACTTTATTTTTTTCTAAACTTCTAAAAAGACTCAACAAAAAACATCCGGTTAAACCGACTCCAAAATGTGTTCTACTCGCAGTGTTCAATTTAAACATCTATAATATTTCTAGGCGATCAATTTTTCAAACCAAAAGCGCATGGGAGAGGGAGGTGGGTGGGGAGGGGATGGATCAAATGAAGCGTAATAATGTGCGTTTCTTGATAAAATTGTTATAAATATTGAAGTTTTTATAAATCAACCCTATTTATAATACAAATAGACTAGAGCACACTTACAATACTCGTCTCAATTTTAATGAAGGATTAATGGTTCCTAAGCACACTAACAAATATGGACTAAGAACTTTAGATCACATGATTGCTAGCTGTATAAATATGTTACCCGCTGAAATAAATAAATAAAAACTGTATTAAAACTAAACAATTAATAAATATAATGAAAACTTGGCTAGCTGAAAGTAGCTATTTGTATTAGATAATAAGGAAATATTATATCACGTATGATTTATTGCTGTGGTTTGTGTTTTTATTTTATTTATTTTTTAATACATTTTTGTAAAAATATTTTTGGGTAAAATTCTTGAGAAATATTTATGTTTTAAGTTTTTTACACATATTTTTTTATTTTTTTTATTTTATATAGACATATGTATTTTGTAACATTAACTGTTAATTTTGAGTTCTGAATAATAAGCTCCGTTAGACAAACTACAAAAAAGTAGTTTATCTGGACTTTTTGCATTGTATTTTGTAAAATATAAATAAAAAAATTAAAAATAAAAACTCCCTTTCATAACTGTTCTGGTGCAGGCTCCTTCAACGCCCAAACATAAATTATCGTAAAAAGTGTTTCTTTATGGAAGAAAAACACATCTTCATATATTTATCAAAATCTACTTTCCTTCTTATTGTTTTGGGATATGCACAGCTTCACAACTTCAGTGTGCTGCATGCCCCTGGTCATTGAGTGCCCCGGCAGTCGCTACGCTACTGGCATCGATCATTAGGTCCACAGCGCTTGCCGATTACGATCCACTTGAAAATAATGAAGAATAATGATGCCACATCGTGATTGCAAAAAACTTAAAGTCAAAGAAAGAAAGTTGAACGATTTCCGATTATTCAATCGCCGCGTGTCCTTATTATCGCACTAGATTAATAATGATCTAGACGTGTTTTAGAAACTACGAACTGAAAAGTTGTTAAAAATGATCCCTTCTTCATTATAGACTATATTGACCAGTCAGGGCCGGATTTAAATATCTACCATCTTAATGCACGCAGGGTATCAGTACAAAATTACAAAGGCGTGAATTTCACGTACCGGTATTACACTGCTAGAATTACACACGGAAGAGATTACACATGGTCGTATTTACAGATGGAGAAAATTGCAATGGGAAGTAATGCAAAATTATTTCTTTTTGGTTTAAAAATTGGATGACCCAGAAGTATCATAAATGATTTATTAAATACTGCAAATAGAACACACATTGGCCTTTCGTTTAACTAGTCATTTTATGATGATGCTTTTTATGAGTTTAGAAAAAACCAAACCAGACCAAAATAATGTTTTAAATGCAAAATCTCCTACTTCCAACCCCTTTTTCGATATTATCGTATTGTTGTTTGTGACAAATTAAGTTTTTTAGAATATTACAGTAAAACATTTTAATAATTATGCCTGAACTTCACAAAATAAAATAAAACACGCATTTTGATGATGTTTTTTTTGCATAAGTCGAAACATGCGGCCGGTGTTAAGCGGGAATTTCAACCTTGTCGCCACCTGCATAAGGGGTGCTTGATTTCGTTCGAATTTAAGGAAGTAGTTAGTGGATAGCCTTATATTTCACCCAATGGAAATACACACGTAATTTTTTTTTTACTTAGTATGTTTAAAATTTAGAGTGATATTTGTGTGTACTAAATTAATTTCATATTGTTAAAAACAAAACAAAAGTCGGGTTTGACAGAATACTTGCTTAATGCAGTATTTTGACGCATATTTGAAAATAACAATTGTGACATTTTTTGTTAGATGAGTACTATTCAAGTAAATTTCAAACGTTACGTGCTTTAATGCGTGAAAAGTTTGTAAAATATTTTTAATTTTTGTACAACGCATGTCTCGGTGTTGTACAAATATTCCGTAATTATTTTTTCTTTAGATGTTTTTCAACTGATTTTTTTATTTTTTAATTTCTACCTATGAAATAAAGATTTCTTGACGTGTGTAATTCCAGTAGGAGTAATTACATCCTGGTAGTAATGTAATGTCATTCTGGTAGTGCAATATTGATGCGTGGAATTCACGCCTATGTAATTTCGTCGTCTAACCTGCACGGAGGAGTAAAGTGTGCAGTGTGTAGTGCTCACAAAAAAGTAATAAGTTTTGTCTTATTTCAAAAAATTATTAATATTACCAATCGCTGATAGATTAGCCATATCCGTAATACGTGTAAAATACGTAAAAGTACTTGCATTCATTATAAATTTTCTATCATTGAAAACAGTGAAAAAAAAAGAATTAGTAAGGGTGATGAATTTTTACGAGTATTCAAAATAAATTTGAATTGGAGTTTTACGCATCCTTCGCTATTTTTAGGAAGTTTTTTTTCTTTCTATTTTATTTATTGTTTATGTGTAGGACCCTCGAATGATTTAATCCGCCCCTGACCATAGTAACGTTAACACGTAATGAAAGGATGGTGTTTGTTTTTGCTTTCGAATACGTGTGTGATCTCGACTACGTTTCTTCTACGTGATTGTCAGCGCTTAACACGTTTCCGATCAAACGTTTCTCTACCCGTCGCTGCGAGAGTTACCTGTTAAATCTTCATAGCATAATTATACACTCGTCGTCTCAACATGGATTTTGAGGAAATAACATTTAGTTATCAACTCAATTGCAAATGTCAACAACAACTTTCCGATGCTTCATAATGACTACTCCAAACAAGTCAGTTATAATTATAATTATGATTGCCTTAATAGGAAAATAATAGTAAAAACGGGCAATCGGAATATAAAGTTATACAATAGGCTGCATTTCTTTGGTAATTATATTCTGGTTTTTTTATGTTAACTGGGAGATGCATTTTATGCACAGGGACGTGCTGCTATTTATTCACTTTGCCACGATTTTCCAAACCAAAAGTGTTTTAAAGTTTTTCACCCTTTTTAGTGTTACTTTTACGAATTTGTTTTCCTAAAAAAGTAATATCAAATGTAGAATAAAAAAAAATGATGTTCATCAAACAGGTTTCTTACATTGACCAAATATGTCATCGATTGTTTCCTTTTTGTTATACTGTTGGAAAATCCTCACAGCATGTGACATCAATAACACAAGTGAGTTTAAAGTAATGTGTTATAAAAAAGTTTGAAAAATGTTACAAAGAGTAAAAAAATCCAACAAAACTTTGCTTCTGCTAAATCGTGAACATCGAATGAAAAGTCACGGCACTGATCTGCTAATCACTAAGCTAGTAATATTGCCTAATTAAGTTTAAATTGAGAAACTGGATTTAGTTTTATGGGGTCTTGTCGTAAAATAAGCTTGCATTGATTACTATTACGTTAGTCAAGTCTCTTAATGTTGTTCATAATTAAATACTGTAATAATTTATAATGTCTATCAGTCTATATATATGTATTACAGAATATAATATTAAAATCATATGTCAAACTGCTTTGCGTATTTACAATTTGAATTTGTCAAGAAAATTTATTATGATGGATGGCTTTTACCATTTCGGTACTGTATAGGAATTGCTTAAGAATGATTAAATCTTTAGAATAAGATATCTGCACAATATTTTATTTTCATCTAACTTTCAGGAGTTTCTTTTGTCTAGTTCCTGCTTATTATAATATGTTTCCTAGATAAACATTTTAGTGGACCATCGATATATTTTTAAAATTATGAATCTCTACGATTGATTCAGTGGATTTGGACCTTTTTTAGCTCTCTATACGAAAAGACTAGTTATTACATTATTACAAGTTTTATGTAGAATTGGTCCTCTTTTTAAGTGATACATGTAGAATTATGGAGATGTAAGAGAGCAATAAATCAAACAATGTTATGGGAGATATCATTTCAAAAAGTTGAACAAGCCAGTGTGACACTTGTGTGAGAAGCGCTAGAGCGAATCTTAGATTCATGACTTAGAATCATAGAACTTTTGACCCGTTAACTTCACGTACTATGGCACTAGTGAAAAGATATTTCCAATCGATGCGATAAATGTAATAATCACAAGTTCTCCTGTACATCTGTCGTAAATTCCATGCCGTCAAGTTTCCCGTTGGTGTGTTTTGTGTGACAGCCAATTAATCGGAAATCCTATTGTAATCTTCGCACGATGTAAACTTTTTTTAATCATACCTACTACCGTTACCGAACAATGCCGATATTCAAATGCTAAATTCGGACGTTTGTATTTTTTCACTTGTTAAAGTAATTAACCTTTAGCAACACTTTTCACCTTGCGTTATTTTGTATGTTCACCTTTAACGCCACCATTCAAAAGAAGCGTTTAAAACACTAACAAACTCTCCCAAAATATTAACAGTACCGAATTTCAGTGAAGAACCTTGCTTAAGTATTTAGTTTCCCTAAAATAATAAACTTGATTTCTGAAATACAGCGTGTCCCAGTGTCTTGAAATTCAGAATTCCCTTGAACATCTCGAAGTAATTGTAATCTGAGTTTCAGGAGGACATTTGTGCATGTAAATTTATTAGCAAATAACAACTTGTTAGTAATATAGATTCTTATTTTGATTGCTTCACTTTGAAGTTTTAATGGCCAGTAACTGGTTATTTTAAATGGTAATGTTTTGTAAGTGATGAAAGCTTTTATAAAAAAATGCTAATATGATAAACAACAATGTATATATATTTTAAAGTAATATAATGGACGTCTAATTTTATAAACGGTGGAGGCTATTGTTCCGGCATTAAATGTTAACTATGCCTCCGAGAAATTAAGTCTTTGATTTTTAATACGTTTTTAAAGACATAGTAATAATATTTATTTATTTTAAACACACATTATTTAACAACAAAATTTAAGAAAACTTTGACTGCCCAACTAAGGTCAAATTCCGTTTTAGGACAGTCAAATTGACAAGTTTAGTTCATATTAAGTACCATTATACAAAAAAAAAAGAAGGGAAAAAGCTAGTATTGACATAGTATGGTAATATAATATATCTAGAAAAAAGTATAATAATTAAGTATAAAGGGATGTGAAGAATAGTATAGAAAAAAAACAATTGTGTATGCCAGATAATTTGAGTATAGTATAATAATTAATATAGAATAAAAGTTAAGTTCAAATAGATAAAAAAAGTATAGAGTAATTGTTTACGTATACCAGATAATTTGAGTATAGTATAATAGTTAAGTACTTATGAAGAGATGAGGAAAATAAATATTATAGAGTGAAAAATTATGTACGAGATATGTGTTTGATAGGTACTGGTTGGTGCTATGAGGAAAAAAATGCGTTTAAAATTGAATACTAAAATGAAACATGGAAATATGGTTAACTTTGGAAAAGTTGATTACTTAGTACATACATAAATATCGTACAAATATTTACCTTCATGAAATTATAATTTCCTACTTAATTGTGAATGAACCATTTGACATACCCAAATTAAGTACGCATTCTTTAACTTTTACCAGACCATTTCCCACAAATAAGTAATTTTATTTTTCGGCTAGACTAGGTTCATTGTACAATATTAACTATTACGCAATCCACTAAATGGTCTTGTTACATAATCTCAAAGCCAATGTTCGATAGGTGTACTGCGGCTGGGTATGTGTACCAAAGTTTTATCTCGTGGGAAATTCTTAATTGTATAAACTACGTCGTTCTCTTTCTCTGTTTTTTAGTCATTGTTTAGTTAATATCTGATTTTGAAAGTGTAAATTTGTAAAATTTTGTATATTAGCACCAACGTACGGCTTATGTTGTGTGGATTTTGTGAGTACACGCTAATAATGTAGTGTAGCTGCTGCTACAAGTATCTTTTTTTCTGTATACGTATATCTAATTTTATGATGATGCATTTTTTTATAACGCTATGTAATTTAAAAACTGAAAAAGTGTTTCATTATTCGACTATAAGAATTCGGTTGTTTTTAAAAAAAGCGTATTCAATACATTTTGCTTTCTATGCTCGTATTTTTTTTAGCAAAATGCATTTTAAGCTACTTTCAAAATGTGTTTTTAGATTGTGAAAAATAGGTACCTATTATAAATAATAAAAAAACAGATTTTTAATACAAGTGTTATCATATGCGTTTATTTATGGCTCACTTAAAAGAGCGGAAAGATTTATAAATTTATTTTAATACGCTTGGATAAAGAAAGTGGGTTAAATTGCAAAGAGGTGGTTGTATCTTTTTAGAAAATTTTACCATCAAAGATTTGGCCAAAATAAATCTCCGCAATGAAATCAGTTCGATTAGGCGATCTGTTAGAGCCCTCGTGACCATTCAGCGTTTGGATGAAAGGGGAGATACGTTAATCGTGAGCAATTAAGAGCAGAATTATCTCTACCGCCTCAGTACTTCTGTACTTCTGCTACTCTTTGCGAATGTTTTCACGAAAGCGAATTTGCCGGTTTATTTTTGTAAAAACAAGCCTAGTTTCTCACGAAATCAATTTCAAAGACTTACTAGTCATTTTAATAACTAACTATTAAAACAAACTTTATATCTCCAATCCACAGCCAAAGTTGTATGCGGTTGTTTGGGCAATATCGGTACCTACTTAAAATGTGCAATCTTGTGCAGTAATGATAGCATTCTATCAATAATTTTGAGCACAGCGAAACGACTGTATGGAGTGCACAATACTATTATTAATTTTTTGTTGCTATGCGATAATTTCTTTTGCAGAAATTGATACACACCGTTTAACTTTCCAAAGTTTTTTTGTGATACGTTATCATTTAATTAATTATGTACTAAATACGTATATTTTTAAGTGCAAGGTAAATTTTTTAACAAAACATATCAATTATTATTAAATAGGCCACGTTCAAAATGGAGTAAGTCGCAGTCAATTTCCAATTGTCGAAAATTACGTAGATTAATAAAACACCCCTTCGGCTATAAAATATCAAAGTATAACCATTCGTTCTAGAAATCGCGAAAATCTATAAAAAATACTTCCATTATGGGATTTGAATTCAATCCATCTGACTGATAACCGAGTATGAGAATCAAATCAGAATATCTACCACGTATAATATAAATGGTAATGAAATAAGTAAACCATCACACTGGAAATTAGTAAGATATTAAAAAAGTTTTTTTAAACATAAGAAATAAATCCTGGGTTCGAGTCCTAGTTTCTACCATTATTTTGAGAGTTGTTAATATTATCTTCAATGATTAAACATATATTGCAATGGGCATAACCTTCAATAAGTTATTCCAAAATTGAATAAGAAATAACCTAAATATGTAAAAAAAAATTACTTATAACAACTTCTTTTAATAATTTAGCTGTTATATTATTACGAAAATTATCAAGTAAGAATATACTTAAGTGACCACTTTACATGACTACATAATGACATTATTAGTAGTTGCCCAATTTTTAATATAAAAATAATGATTTAGCAATCAATAACGAATCATAAATAAGAATCCGAAGAATATTGCGTAGCGAATTTATAAACATGATGATGATTTTTATTTTCAGGTAATTTTCCCAACTACTTGAATCAAACAGCATCTTTATTAGATACAGTACACATTAACACACATCAATAAATAGTGTGACCAACAATAAGCAACATATATATTAATATATATATAGATCCCCTCTCGTACTATGTTGATCAGACGCGACGGTACCCTACTATGTTGATCTGGGGTACCGTCGCGTCTGATCAACATAGTACGAGAGGGGATCTCTATATATATATATATATATTTATTTTTTTTATCATGTAATGCCTTTCGGCTTTTACATAGTATAATATAAAGTACAAGACAGATTATAATGTGAAAAATATGTCAGCAGTAAAGAGCCCTATGAGGGTGCATAGTAACTAAAGATAAATTTGCAAGAAAATCTTTAAATAACAAATCAAGAATAAAACTGTTAATAATAATTAAAAATGAGTACTGATCAAAGAAAAAAAAACAAAAAAAAAAGATGAAAGGAAGTTAATAATTTTTCAAATTAACTGGTTTATAATATTTATATACATCATGAATATATTTAATTATTATACACACCATTAAAATAGGTATATGTGTAATATTTTGTAGTAAGTAATAAATTTACAGAAGAACATCCCAAGTGAGTACTTATATCAGGGTAGATAAATGAGTTCGTGAGTACATGTTTGTATTGTATCAGTGATACATTCCATACATCTGTGATATGCGCATATATGCTAGGTATCAAATTATATATTTATAAGGTTGAAGTTGAAAAGGCAGTGAAGAAGTATTGGAAAATAACTAAACAACAAAAAAATGTGTGCGTCTTCGTTTTGAAAGTCATATTCGTTAAGTTGGAACGAATGACAAATTATGGCTTATTAAATTATACGGAGAATAAGGCCAGGATTATAATGTAATAATTATAACGATATATCATTTTTAAGTTCGTATATTAACTGACTCTTGACTAAGATAATTTGTTCATCGGACGCAATCTGAATTGAGCGAACGCCTGCGGTTAGGCAATTCACATAGCACGGTTTGGCGCCTGTATTAAGCAAAAAAATTGCAAGCTGGTTGATTAAAAGTTTTGCGTTCAGTTAATAAAAAAACATTTATTAATCTTTAGAATATCAGGATTCTTGGTTCATTATCGACTGAGGTTTTTTTACCAAACCGTTTTCATCTCAATGAATTCTTGATAACATCAGGTATATTATGTACACTATTATCTATGGGTCTGAAAAAAATAATGGATGAAAATAAAAAATAATCAAGGATGAGCTTTACCGTACATAATTTTATATTCTATTCATAGTAAACCATAACTAAACATAATTAATAAAATTATGCATCCTTTTAGAAACTTTAACTCGAAGAATAATAATAGTACTGAACATTAAAATTATCGTAATATCCGTATTGATAATTGGTTTGATCATGAATGCTCTAATCTATTTAACTATTATTTTTTTTTATATTGAACAACAATTATAGGGCTTAAAGTCACCCGAATTAAGTTAAAATTTTTCCAAAACTAAAAAAATACAAAACAAAAGTTTTTTTTTTCATACTAACCCAAAAACAGAAAGCGCACGTGAAGTCAGATGTTCCAAATGAAATGACACCAACATAACAAGGTGTTTTGATGAGATGATTTTTTATTCGCTTTTAAATAACGATTCATAAATTCTACGCATATAAAAGTGGGATATTCAGAATCGGCCTTAGATGATCTATATGAATACATAATTTTAAACACATTATATTTTTCACTGGAGTTCATTATTCCATGGGCATTAATTATGTTTCTGAAAATATATGCGATTTTTTTTCTCTAATAGTAACGTTATCATCTTTTAGTTAGTTCTACAATATTCTCATTACGAAATTTGCTCTGCGTCGTATTTATTCAGTTCTCAAGCCTTATCTCATTAGCTCGTACCCATTCATCTGCCATATGGATAGAATAATGAACTGGCGGTAGGTTCCAGGTTCGTTGAACAATATTGTAAATATTGCACACTGTGTGTTCGTTCTTATTCTTAATTCACCTGTCAGACGTATAGACACTGTGCAGGTTCATTATGAACGTCTAGTATCTAGGTCTATCGTATGAATATATTTAAATATTTGTTTATTTCGTAATTTCATTTACAAATCTGAAGTCGTAATTGTAAGGTTAAATGGTAAATATGCAGCATTTTTCAGGCTATTGTAAACTATGTCTTAACACGTGTTTTACTGATACATTGTCTATCATTTTGTACTCGTGTCGCGGAGACTGTTTTCATGATATTTTATTCTATCTCAATATTCTACTATGCGAAGCTGAGCGAGTGGACATTCACCACATTCCAGTTTCTCGGCGTCTTTTGCTTGATAATTACCAAAGTAATGTAATATAATGCTTTATATTATATCAACATTAACAATTCATTGATTATTCATTAATTACATTAGAAATTTAACATATTATTATACAATTGTTCATACAATATTTTTGCAGATTTATGCCGATTTTGAAACAATTGTAACCATGTACATTCAGATCTGAGGTTGTGCCACACATTCAATTTTAACAGTTCAAGTCAACGTTCAAATGAAAAACAACATAACTCGATATTTATTTTTTTAACAAATTTATGAGATTGCTTTGTGAATTAAACTTTGTTTTGTTTTGATTTAACATTTAATAAATGGCTATTTTTTTATACATACATTTCATAAATACCAACAATCGTCTTTACATCTTATTTAGATTAATTTTCCTTTGAGCCATCTTGGTGTTATCTACATTATTTAACACCTTTAGGTACGCACATAGGAAATTATGTCGTTTAGTTGTGCGTGTTAAAAAAAATTACATCACTTTTGTTATTATTCCTGTAAAAAATATTCTTCGTCTATTATAATTTATTTACCTTGTACTTAAATCATTAAAAAAACATCTATACTTATAACATAAAAGCCCTCTGGAAAAATACACCCAAAATATACGTTTAATATTCTTTTAGCTGTTTGTTTTCAGTAAATTTTAATATCTTTCCTGAAGTCCAGTCATGTCTTCATGGCGTTTGATCTTCGCCCCAAAACAGCAATGAATGTTTACAAAAAGAGCAGGGCTTCCTTTCCGTGATGAGCTGTTCGATCTATACATGGTGTCCGGTTACCCGCCAGCCCCCTTCGCACTTTGTATGCAGCTACGGGTACCTAATACCTATTTGTACCCACCTTTCAAACAAGTATTCGTGCCGGCTTTATCGTACCGAACACATGTCATGTAGGGAACCAGAACAGTACCGACATGAGGGAGTTTATATTTCTCCTAGCCGCATTTAACTCCATATTTTTGTCAATAGAAATACTTTACGGCCATCTGGAATTTTTTTAACCCACGTCAAAGATTTGACCTTCACTTGTATACCTTTAATTATAGGTATTTGTAATCCAGCATGTTGTTTTCTATTTCGATATACAAGTGTGCTAATGAAAAGCACGTTTCGCTACCATTCGTTGTTAATTGATCCACTCATAGATTCTAGGAACTATGAATGGAGTTGTTCCAATAATTGAGTTTTTGCTCGGTATCGGCGACTCCGGTGTCCTAGGGAGGAGATAAATTAAAGTTCTAGATGTAACCTACTCCCCACATCGTTGAAGCGGTGCAATAGGAAAGGAGTTCAAATTATATTCTGCATGCGTTATTGTAGTGCACTCACTCGTAGTTTGTTGTTTGTGGCCTGCTTATATGTGTATATTGGGTAAATAGCAGTGGCGTGCATTGCTCTACGACCAAATGTAGGCTGTGTGTAGTTTTTTTAAGTTTGGGTATGAATTGTGCATTGCATATTTAAAAACGCAATTTTATTATCATCTTCCGCTGATTATCATGGTCAGTTGAATAAATTATCGTACAAGTGCCTCCAATTCATGGAAAAAAACACATTTTGGTCGGAAATTGGTCGCCTGTTTAAATGTCTTCTTAGCAATTTATAGAGTGCACGCTGCTGGTAAATAGCTCACAGGTATAATAATTATTCATAGAAAAGATCATGCAATCAACTATAATGTTTACCTAGTGCTCTTTTTTAGAAGTTTTGTACATATAGATATAAAAAAAATGTTCATTAAAATGATCAAATCATAAAGGTATACATAGTATTTTCACCTTCAAAATAAAATAAAATTACTTGTTCAATAAATAAAATAAAAATTTAAAGCCTGAGGTCTTTTTGCGCAGTGCATCCTTCCTTTAATTAGTGCTTTTTGGCCTTAGAGATCACTATCGAAAATGAAATAACGAAAATGATTCATCCACATCTTTAATCTGTTAATTTATGTATCATTCAGATATACATTAAATTAAAGTATTACGATAAAAAAATGATCTTGTATAATTATAGAGTTTATCTGTTACACGAGACTGCGATAAAATAGATAAAGAATAACATGTGTTGTATGAAACAATGCTTTTGTTTTTGATTTATATCGTACGGTTGTACTTAGTAACATCAGTGCATATTTTTACATACAAATGTATAAATGAATTACATATCTTAGTCGTACATGTTTTGATATATGGTGCGATTGTATTGAATGTGCATACATAATTAAAAATGTATGTGTATAATGCTTTGTCGATTCACCATGTAATAACACTCATAATATATATCAGAAGTGTAAAAGTTAAAATGCGAATATTTGCTTTGCAAAAATACCTTATTGTATGTCGTCTCTGGTGTGCAAATGTGAATTCACGTTCGGTGTCCAGCATTATGCATAATTAAAAAAAATACTGCTTCATTTAGAGCACAAAAGTTTAAT
This sequence comes from Halesus radiatus, assembly GCA_022606495.2. Classification (NCBI taxonomy): domain Eukaryota; kingdom Metazoa; phylum Arthropoda; class Insecta; order Trichoptera; family Limnephilidae; genus Halesus; species Halesus radiatus. Next base: position 21,870 of record JAHDVE020004593.1, read on the forward strand.
GCTATTGATTTTATGATTACATTATATCGATATTTACATAATGTAAAACCATAGTCGAATGAGTAGTCATATCGACCCCTTGGAATAACAAGGTTCCATTTGACACAGCAAAGTCATGCGATAATGTGCTCTAAGGAAAGCAACTATAAGGCTCATTATCGCATAACATTGCCATGTCAGATGGAATCTTCTTATTCCAAGGGGTCGATATTCGGCATTATTTTTCATGCAAGTAAGTACTTACTGATGTTACAATCATCAACATCAGATATTTACTGATGTTAAAAACATTAGCATTAGATACTTACTGATATGTTACATTCGTCAGTATTAGATATTTACTGATATTAAAAACATTCGCATTAGATACTTACTGATATGTTACATTCATCAGTATTAGATATTTACTGATATTAATAACATTCGCATTAGATACTTACTGATATGTTACATTAATCAGTATTATATATTTACTGATATTAATAACATTCGCATTAGATACTTACTGATATGTTACATTCATCAGCATTAGATATTTACTGATCTTACAAACAATAGCATTAGATACTTACTGATGTTACAAAAATTAGCATTAGAAAGTACTGATATGTTACAATCATCAACATTAGATATTTGATATTAAAATCATCAACATTAGATAATTTCTGATGTTACAATCATCAGTATTAGATATTTGCTGATGTTACAATCAGTAACATTCATTCTCATAAGTATTGTGATGTTTAAAACATCGGTATTACATTCACATAAGTACCTTCTGATGTTAGAATATCGAATATACAACCTTAATGCTCTTGAAATCCGATACTCAAATTAGTGTTATATACCAAGATCAAACCATGTATTTAGAATGTCACGGTCTTCTTAATAATAATTGATTGTTTAAAGAGTAACAATTTGCTTTACTTCTTAGTGATTAAATATAAATACATTTTGCAATGTGCGATAACATTTGACACGGCCGATGATAACTGCTTTGACTTTCTATGACTTTGAACGCCGGGTTGATACAGAGTAATATAATTAATATATTTTCATTCATCCAACGTCTAGCATTAATAAAATCAAAGATCAATAACGTATCATCTTTATTTCTATTGATGGAGTCATCATTGTAACATAATGTATTGGCAAACACCATTTTGTCACATTTGTCCTATGACATAAACGGATAAAAAACCTGTCTTAAACAAAATACTGGTGATAATTTATGCCTAAAGTTTTATGCGTCGTTAAAAGTGGCAATAAAGACAATATAAAAATAAACGTTAACTGCAACGGGTGTAAAAATATTGTTAAGCGAAGGCAGTTTTTTTAATCGATATTTCTTTCACCTCCTCCCATACAAAGTCGATTCGGCATCGTGTATATCGATTAATACTAAACCTTCCACACCTGTTCGAGACCGTTACTACCAATATTATTTTATTGCTACATTATTTGTCAATATGTGAGTAGCACGTTGGAGGAGATCATTAATTTAAATAAATAAAACGTTTAAATTTTAAATTGAATAAACGGTAATATTTTTAATGAAGGCGTAATTATGTCACAAAAAACACGTGTTGTATCATCTTGACTCATCTCATGAGTCAATGAAATAAAAAAAAATGCATCAGAATCTGCAGGAAAAGATAATTATTATTCATTATTATTTTATGATTTTTTATACTTACAAATTTATCATGAAAATCTTGGCATTTTTTTCTTCTTTTAGGCCACTTTTGTTTCTATTATCTTCGTGTGAACTCGAGAAAAAGGACTTAAAAATGTTTTACGAACACGTTTAAAAAAGTTTTAAAATAATCTGAGTTCTCACTACATCTTAACGATAAATTAAAAATAATTTATTTACAAAACAATTTAAAAAAAAAAAAATCAAGAATAATCATTATCTAATTGGTTTTGCGATATTTTTTAAAATTATGTATTGTTTGTTTCATAATATTAATAAAAATACAATCGACACTTTAATCTATTTACAGTTGTTATTTATAAAATTATTTTATAAACTGGGTATTCGTTTTAATATGCATAATAAATTTGTTTGGTTTTTTAAGATAAGTGCAAAAAATATTATTAATAGCGTTTGTGTTCAATTCGCAGAAGTACATTTAATTTTTTTTAAATTTAATGTTAATCAAATTTAATAATGTCATCATTAAGTTCTGCAAGTATTTTTAGTTTTTATTATTGTGACAGCTGTTTCGGTTTTCAAGGCCATTTTCAAGCTGCGGTTAATCCACATTGTGACGACTTATTTACGTGATTTTCTTTACTCCCCACCCCATTCTAATTTTGACGGTTTTTTTTAAAATTATGATTTATTATCGGTAAAACCGATTTAGTTAGAGAATAATTAAAATTCTCTATTCTGTAAGGTTTTTACACTTATAATGTGTTTCCTCGTATTTAAATGATAATGTTTTCTTAATTGATTTATTTAAATGTGTACATTGATTTGATAATGTGAACACACTGAGAAATGATATAATTTTCCTTACTTGTTAAAAAAGAATAATCTTAAAATCATATAAGTTATCACAATGTGGATTTACCCCAGTTTTAAAATGGCCTTAAACGCCGAAACAGCTGTCACAACAATAAAAATACTTGCAGAACTTAATAATAACATTATTAAATTTGATTTGCATTAAATTTTTAATGAAGCAAAAAATATTGATACAAAATGTAATTTGGCCATTTGTAAAGTCATAGAATTATATTATTTAATTTACGTCATTGTTAAGATTTTTTGTGTTGTATCCAAGTCAAAGGCTATTAATGTTGAAGGGGCGTGGGACCGCCTAAAAATATTACGATAATCACAGTGATAAATTATCATTAAAAACGGCTTAGTAAAATTGTGGCTACCTAATGCCAAAGGTCATGACAACAGTATTATATTAATAGCTTGATTATTGAATGCTTAAAATTATGATCAGTTCACTAGGTGAAATTTTATTACCGACTTTTTCTAAAAATTTCTTCATGGTGACTTTTTGAATTTCGTAAATTGTTGGCATACCCTTTAACACCTCTTTCAAAAGAAAATGTTACGTTTTTGCCAACAAGATTTTTTTATCGATATACAATTCAACACACGTATGAATCGGCATACTTTTTAAAAGTGATATAAAGTCATTAAAAGTAGAAAAAAAAAACCCAAAAACCTAATCTAACCTTACCCAGTTAATCTTTTTTTTTTAATAAACAAAAAAAAACATTAAATATTCTTTTTTTGATAATATTAAAAATTCTACAATGAAACATGAAACCGAAAAGACAAATAAAAAGAGATAACGGTAGCAGCTGGGACTCGAACTCAGGATCTCATGGTCTATCCATAACCTTGCGCTCTATTTCACTGAGCTACGGCTACCCCAATCCGTCTGTCGTCCTTATCAGTATAAAATTAAAAATATATTTATATTAATTAGGTTAGGTTAGGTTCATACGTGTGTTGAATTATCCGGTCACACAAACTCACAAACAATGGACTTTGGCGTCTAACATTTGCATAGCATTACCATTACGCTCCATGGACGTTTTTTTAACCATATTTGTCGATAAAAGAGTGTTGAAAATCGAGCGAAGTCGGGTAGCAAGAACATTAAAGTATTATTGGCGATTCTATTAACAGTACGGCCCTGACTGTCTATGTCTGTCTGAGTCCGCGTGACTCACGGTGAACCAGGGACGTCCGGGCTACTCCACCACCGTTGACTACCACTAGCCACTGGGCGCTAGCTCCAGTACTACTCACTAGTCACTACTTTACTTGCCACTTGGCAACTCCTGCTGAAGTGTCTTTGAGCGCGCTTGCCAATAACAGGTTGGTTCAGTGGCATTTCGCATGCTTTATGTCGCTTTGTTGGAAATCTCGCAAGACATCACATGACGACACACGTGCGGTTATGCTTATGAACAGGGTCAATACGATTTGCTTGACGACTCTTACTACCGTAACAGTTGCTTGAAATAAGTTATTACTACTTAACATCGATTTCAAACCAAACAAACTTGGAATTTTTGCCGAAATAAAACAAATAGATAAAATCAAACAGGTAAATTATTTTGAACGTTTTTGTTGATTGCTTACGTGTTTTTGCGGACGTCGAACGCATTGCGCCTTAAATTCGAATTACATCTACCAGCACCGCGCAGTAAAGACACGTAAAGTGGCAGGCAGGCAAAATTAGTTGTTTGCATTATCTATGAACGCATTCACGAGCGGTGTAATGTGGATACTCCCTTCTGTGACGTGCCTGCCACTACATCTGCATTGCATGGTTCCGGGACATGTGAATAGACCTTTATGCGTCGGGTCTCGCGACGCTTTGTTAGTTCACAGCTTAGTGTGCACTAGGCACTCTAGGTCGCTATCTACTACAGATACTGCTTCCCTTTAGTATGGTTTATTACAGATATCTAATTGTTATCTTAGGGAAAATTTGTTTAAAAAATTGGAAAATCGCTGATGTGTCAGCCCGAATAAGTCCAGGGAAGCAGTTCGACCCAAGCGGAGCGGGCGCATGCGTAGTGTCCTCCTACCCCCCCCCCCCTCCCTCGGGCATGCGCACCCCGGCACAATACCGCCTAGCCAACTGACAACACCACCAAACCCTACATCCAACACTCCGCTTCATACTTCCACGGGATCTGAGACGCGAGGCAAGGTCTCCCGAGATAAGCCGTGAACTCGATACGAACAGACTGACCGACGGGTATCTTGTCTGTTTTTTCTCGCCGCAGCTGACATTGAATTGTTCAATTACCCGCGGGCCTGTCGCGGGGCAGTTATCACGGCAGGCAGCCGCAGCCAGTAATCATCGGACTGTCGAACGAGCCACATGACTCGTCCGCCGCTATAATCCGCGGTTAAATTTCGCGATCGCCCCCGACAGGCAGCGAAAGTACTTGCTCCTTTACATTCATCATAAAATAACGATCGTTTTATATATCGTTACTTGTTCTTTGTGTTTATTTTTGATCCCGGAGATAAACAAAGCGGCGTTTATCACTGTGCGAATCGAGTGTTAGTCATCTGTGTTCTTATTGGATCCGGTGAAATGAGATCCGATTGTGATAGAATTATCGTTCAGTGAGGCTCAATCTCGCCACTAGTCAGCCCCCGTCTCGCGGCGAGCGGGTCTCGGCGAGATTGTCGAATTTCTGATTCTTAAACTGGATCTCTGAGCGAGTCATGAGTCTCATCGGGGGTAAGTCCGGACGGACCGGGTCCACCCTGGAGGAAGAAACAGACAACACCAGATACATGCTGGATGGTAAGAAAATACAAGACTTTATTCCAAAAACATGACTTTAATCTATCTATTTGCGCACGTTCTGCGCCGGTGCGATATCAAAATATAAACACAACATTTCAATACAACACTTCTTATAATATCACCAATACTCAATCGGATCAATTACACCTGCGAAATCGACGCTAAAGTTGGCTCAAGTATTGTTGAAAGTTTATAGCAACAATGGGTAGGAGATATAAACAAAGTTCCATTGTTTTGGCAACGAAATCAAACAAAACTCTTTCATAAACATGACACCGAGTGTTTCAGGTTCCCTTGGTAACATGGTGTTTTGCGTCTTAAATTATTCAGCGACTTTACTTTGTTCTTTTTTAACGGATGCATATCACCCTTCAAGGGAACCCACCCCCCGATAGTCGGCAGTGTGTCGCCGGGAGATATTGATTTTCTTGGCGCGTGGCAACCCCCGTCATCTGTCTGCTCCCTTATTCCCGCAATTCGCAAACGGGTTACTCCCCCACTACATGCAAGGGTTGAAACTAGTCATACTGTACTAAAAAAATCGTTTCAATATGGAAACAAGTACTTTGAACATGCTGTTTCAATTAATTTATAAACTTATCTGTACAGTCGGAGGCCACTGCAGATACGTGTGCTAAAACAATAGTTCCTCTTTTGGCCGCCTGCATAGATAACTTTGAAAATCTGTAATGAGTCCTATTCAACCTTAACATACAATCACCTTACACTTTGGATGGTAGGCTAATGATAATCTCATCTTTATCTTATCTTTAATCCACATTAGGAATTCGGAATACGTCTTTTGCTTTTTTTTGTTTCCAAATTATTAATTTTACTATTTCTCTATTCGGACGCTGTGTTCTGTGATATATCAACCAGATCCAGATCCACGATCCTCTTTTTCCGTTATGAATTCCATGGCTCGGTTTCGACACAGCCTATATTTATGTTTACGAAATGCCTCGCGCACAAAACGCTCCGGCAGAATTACGAAACGCGTAAATAAAATCTGTAAACAAAACACAAACTAACCGCGTTGAGAAATTGAAGGATGATTGGCCAAGACATCAATCTAATACTAAACATAATACTGCAAAGTCACCATAATCTAAAGCATTTTCTATTACGCGGTTTGAAGCACAAAAACCGTACATATGTTACAGTGAAATACTTCGCTTTGACACGCACAATAATAAACACGGTAAATATTGAAATAGGGCATCGATTTTTCCTTGAGACGGTATATTTGATTTGAGGCAGTATATTGATTTGATTTGTACGTTACTACTGGCTGATTTATTGCTAGAATTAATCAAGTCAATTTTGCTTGAAAAGGAAAGCGGTTATATCGTTAGCTGTATGTTATTTATTATGTTATACACAATCACGTTTTGTCCGCAGAGAATGGCAGACACATCTTCAAACAAAACTCGAGTGTGTGTAATGAAAAATTTGCCTTATGCAAATTAATTACAGTGATAAGAATCATATAATAAACCTATATAAAAATAAAGCTGAAAGCGCAAGTCATAACATTTAAAATGCGGAAGTGCTAGGGTTTCATGTCATTTACGTGTCGAGATTTCTTGTTTCACCTAGAAATACAACCTTGAAAATGGCAAAATCGCTATACAGGGTGTTAAAAGACGTACCGTACTTACTTTAACCAGTGATACCTGACCTTATTTGGAGTAAAATATAGATGGCATTTTGGTCTCCGGTGCTTAAATTTTTTTTTCATCTAAAATGCTATAAAAATCATTAGGTATCGGACAGTTATGAAATTTTGGTCTCCGGTGATATATTTTTTTTTGTAATGTAAAAATAACAAAAAATTACATTTCGTCCCTGGTTACTCAGCCGAGTAATCGACCGACCCCGATAATGACCCAAACTGTCCAATACTGTTTTTTTTTTTAATTGTTAGGTGAATAAAAATAATCTAAAAGATATGTCGCGAGGAGACCAAAATTTAACTGACATTTATAACACTAAATAAGGTCAGGAATGACTGGTTAAATTAAGCCAGGTACGTCTCTTAACACCCTGTATATATTATAACCTCAGCGAGACCACGAACCAATGTGCAATATATTTATATATAAGATATCGTATAGATATACCGTCAAGGTGATTTTCCAGGAGGTGAACCGATGCATGATTCATTCATAAAGCAGGTATATGAAAAAGATATAATAAACAATACTTATAGATTTATTGATCCTCTCAGCTGTAGACACACACAGCCTCTGTGTGTATTTGTATTCCAGTTTTATCTCTTGTATACTCATCTACCTAGGCTACTTCTTTACATACGAGTGAAAAAAAAACAAGTGGTTCGAAGTCTCGTTTTGAAAACACTTTATTGTCAGCTCGACATGTATTAATTTTTATTGAGTGTACTTTTTTATATGTCCATTTGTTGCATTGTGGTCTTTCTCTGAAAGTAAGTAGGTATTTGTCTCTACGCATGATCGATGGGTGAAACGATTTTCAAGTGTTCGAAGTCACCCATCCAACTAGTGACCGCAAACGATTGTGCTAAACTTTTTTAGCTTCGCGTGTATATTGTATGTTACACAAATCTCAACAAAAAATGTTGATTTATATTTAGGTATAATTATTGCTTGTATTATTTATTAGTCTCGCTTTTTTGCCCAAATAAGATATGGATAAAAAAATCCTTAATTCAGTGAACATAAAATCAATAGAAGTGTCATTTATGACAATTTTAAAGAAAACAGATATCGCCAGACAGGCCATTAAAGTTAATTATTTGTTCAAGAAAGATTACCGGAAATTGATAATTGCCAAGACGGGGCAAGAAAATGCAAGATGAAGCAAGACGAAACTAAAAGAACCAAGAAGAGTCAATAGGAGCCAAAAAGAAGTAAGAAGAGGTGAGAAGAGAAGGTGAGACAATAAGAGTAAAGGAAGGCAAGGATACACCGAAAAAGTCAAGAGACAAAAAAAGCTACAGTGAGACAAGAAAAGGCAAGATGAAGCAAGAACAGACTAGAAGAACCAAGAAGATCAAAGAAGAGGCAGAACAAATGGAAAATAAAGAAGAGAGGAGAAAAAGGAAGAAGAGAAATGAAAAAGCAAGAAGCAAGATACAGGAAGAGACTAAAATAGCAAGAAAGAACCAAGACGAAAGAAGAAAAGGCAAGAAGAGACTAGAAGAGTCAAGAAGATGACAAATGCTAATTCCATCCTTTTATTCTTCTCTGTCCAAAATTCTAAAATTGTGCGGCTCTTGATGGGGTGGTACATTAGTATCGTTTTACCAATTTCACCCAAAGAAAGATGAAATTGACCTCACTTCTGTTACAGAGGCATGCCCACGGAACACTTCTATCGGTTTATCTCTTCAGTGGCTGAACTCACAATACAATGCAAATTTTCGATCACATGTTCCTGAAAATGTAAGTAGGTTTTGTAAATTAATAACTGTTTTTTTACGAACACAATAACTTATCGCCTCTTTATACAGTATCTTGTTCAATTTTGGAACACCCAGTTTCCTGGCAGAAACCAAAATGTCTAGTGCATGCATTGCGGTGTATTTAATGAGTAATAGTGTCAAGGCAAACGCTGTATTGTGCTGACCAATTAGAAAGCAGGTTCTTGATACGTAATTATTATTCCCAAAAAAGAATAGCTGATTTCATCCAATGAATAAATTTATTTTGAAAGGAAATAAGGTACGTAATTTAGTCGCAAATCTGTCATCACATAAAAAACTCGAACCAGCTAAGATGGCGATTAAATATGTACTCGAAAGTAGTTACTTATCTAAAGTATCCGTAAGTACTAGTAGGAAAAGTAAGTACCTACGTAAGTGTCTTTATAAGGTGTTGGTAGTAGTATAGTAGGTAGAATCTGACATTTTATAGTAGAAAAAAATTGAGGGCGCTGTGATCGTCCAAAGCGCTTTAAATGACAACACCAAGATGGTCCTTAGGAAGATTAATAAAGCACAATGGTCTAAGTGGATGTTTTTTACTTTTACCAAACGGTATCCAGAAATTAGTGGTACTTCCCGAAAGAAGATGATTCTATATCATATTCTAAGACAATTTTATATTCAAATTCTTTATTATTAAACGCTTTGAAAGGAATATAATTTACATGAAAAGGGGATTATTTTGTATTTCTGAAATGTATGTACCGAGAGAGCCATAATTAGATGTTAATAAACAGAAAACAAAAGAAAATTCATAGATAAACGTTACAACTTTTAAAAGAATTATGATGTTTTGCCTTTTTTTTAAAACGAACTGTTAAACGAGAATATGAGAAAACAATTGAATGGGAAGAACATATTTCAAAGACAAAGTGATTAACTTGATGTTGTCATTGTAACATTTTGTAGATCCAAAATAATTTTTTAAAATCTACAATTAAATACTTACTTAGATTGTGGTTCACCAAAATAATAATGTCTCTAAGAAGGTAACAGTATTCTGAATCATTAATTTATTTATGTGTTCTAATTATACGTTATCAACTTATTTAGTGATATGGATTTACGGGTAATGTATTTGGCAAAGAGAAAAGAGCCATAATAATTGTAAAATGATTGTCTGAGGCCTCCTCTTCCTAAATGCATAAATCTCATTTCAATCGGTCTTGCGGTTTTGTTCAGAGTAATAATTATCAAAGGTCTTTATTTCTTCTTTTGGAATTGATGTGCTGAATTGATAAAGATATTTAAATTAACATCTTGAAATAACTATATGAATTATCATTACCGCAAATAAGAAGGCAACGGAAATCGGAAGGAAACCGATGGATAGTAATGTTATTAACCCCCTTCTATGTTTTGCCTTTAGCACTGACCGGTGACCACTAACTAAACTTGCATGTTGGTTTATTATCTCTTTTATATTATCGACTGCTCCAAGAAAGACTTGAAGCAGTCGATAATATAAAAAAAAGGATAGGGCAGTATCCGTGTCCTTTCTTTGTTGTGGAAAACGTTGAAAATCAGGAATCTATGGTCTCTTTTTTAACGCGCGTTAAAAAAGAGACCCTAGGTGAATTTAAAAGATGAATTTTATATCAGTATATCTTAACAAACAAGACGGAAATCACAGGGAAATAAAAAAAAAACCAGAAAGAACTGTTAAAATAAAAGCTGACACGAATACCATTATATAATTTTAAAAAAAACCCATAGATTCAGTAAATAAACACAATTTAATCCGTCTTCCAGAGGGTAATAAACCAACCTGAAAGTAGTTTTTGAAAAACATAATAGTGAACAGTACCGTCATAAATAAAACAAATTTCAAGTCATAAATTAAAACAATATTAGAAAACAGGGGAACTCACTCCCGACATCGATTTACCATAGATTTAGTATTCATTGTGCCAGTCTGATGATGCCCGTGATATGTCGAAAATAAATAAGAAAAAAGTTACAAAGGTTTTTTAATAAAAAAAAAACATTTTAATATGGAATTCCACCATGAATTGACAGTTTCAAAATTAGAAATAATATTTTCAAGACCGGTAAATTCAAAAGCACTAAAATCTTTGTTGTATTTTTTTTAAGACGCGGTTTGAGAGCAATCAAATTAATCTAAGTGATAACATTTTTCGTATGCAAAATATTTGCACACTCTTGGTGTATGCCTTTTCTATTGCAAGAAATAAAAATATCTGTATAATTCCCTACCGCCATATGATAAGGTACGCGCCACAAATATATGAAGTCATACTAACTTGTCTAAAGTTCAGAAATTTATCTGATGTACTCATTAATTTAAGGGGATCCACCGGCTAAAATTTCAACCAAATCACGCGCCCCTTATGCAGGTGGCGACAAGGTTGAGATTCCCGCTTAACATCGGCCGCATGTTTCGATTTACGCAAAAAAAAAATCATCAAAATGCGTGTTTTATTTTATTTCGTGAAGCTCAGGCATAATTATTGAAATTTTTTACTGTCATATTCTAAAAAACTTAATTTGTCACAAATAACAATACGACAATATCGGAAAAGGGGTTCGTAAGTAGAAGAGTTTGCGCTTTAAACATTTTTTTAAAATTTTTTCTAGGCTTATAAAAAGATATACCAAAAAATGCCCGGTTAAACGAAAGACCAAAGTGTGTTCTACTTGCAGTATTTAATTAAATCGTCTACGATATTTCTAGGCCATCAAATTCTCAAACCGAAAACACATGATTTTGAATTACTTGCCATTGCATCGCCTTAATAAATGTGATTTACCAAAAATACGAAATTGCCTGAACGCTACGATAATTTCCACCGATCCGCAAAATATTATTTTCTTATTGAAATTTCTTTACTATTATTGAAGATTCTCACGTCAATGAAATTTTCTTGGTGTTCATATTATTTATTAATCTATGTAGTTATTACGCACATAGTATAAATGAATAATGAGGGTTATATTGGCTCGGCATGCTTGCTTAAATGCCTAGATCGTAGGTCAACTAAACTTAATTGTTTGCAGTACTCTTAACATATACAAAACGTTGCAAATGGATTAGATTCATTGCTGGCAGAATGTGTAAGTTAAGAATGTTTATACCAATTGAAACTCTTATAATTATGTATATGTCGCTGGCAGAATATCTTCTAAGATATGGATTAACAATATTAAAGTTATACTGAAAAAAAACCATCTACATTACCATCAGCTACATTGTACAACATTTTCCAGGTTCCAAAAATTGAAGACATCTATAAAAAAGACGCAATATTACAAATATTCACAGATAACACGTTAAAATAATCAAAACTAAATTAATCATTAAGATAAATAAAATATTAGATTATTAATTATTAATTATTTTTATTGCGATTTAAAAACCTCATTTTATGGTGATGTTTTTAAATCTCAGATGCGACTGAAATCTTTTTATTTTCTGTCATTTTTTTCGTGTTCATGTTTCATTTGGGTTATGTTAATATTATTTTCTACAATGATTAAATAAATACAACACTTCAATACCTTTATTATGTTCACAAGTGATGCACAATAATTATGTTTACAAAGGTATGAAATATTTTAATAATATTCTTGAAGAAGTTGAAAACTTACAGATTCGCTATTATTAAAAAAAAAAAAAAACTAATATCCTTACTTAATTACTAAATTCTATTACTCCAAAACGTATAAATATCTAATCATTCTACCACCATTCTACCTTTTGATATCTATTATTGTAGCAAGTTATTGTATTTTAAAAATTAAATAAATATGCATTAGTATTAAAAATGCAAAAGTTATATTTACAAAGGGATAAAACATTTTAATAGTCTCCCCAAAAAATTTAAAAAAAATCAAATACGATTTTTTTTTTGAAATTATAATTCATATTTATAACTTTTAATGTTACCTAACTTCTAATACGTAATATGCATTACCCATTATGTTTAGTATGTTCAACTATTATTATTATGTATGCCAAGATCGAGTTGTTTGACGGTCCGTCCTCTCTGCCTACCGCTGCGGAAACGGCGTGATGGTTAGTTAGTTAGTTAACTATTATTATTGTTGTCAACATGTTTCTACTATACCAAACTCGAGAGCTAGTACTCTTCATTGGCGTAGTAACTTTGAAAATAATAAATACTTATGGTGTAAAAATAATAAAAAATAAATAAAAATAAACGGGTTTAAAACACCACTAAAACTAATTCAAAACGCTGTTGTAAAAATTGTTAGTTGTCCCTAGTATTTATAGAAAACTACTGTATCTGTTAGTGTTACAATAAAATATTGTATTTTCATAAAGTAATTCAACTTTAAACCGAAAATAACAAGTTGTATCATTTCATACTCCGTATGTACACAAGCCAACAAATAATTTATCTAATCTTTAAAATCATTACGTGCTAAAAGTGTTTTTTTTTTCAAAATATTTTAATCAACGCCATCTGTGAACGCGTGACGTTAAATCACGTTTCGAATGCTCTTAAAGTCTTTTGTGAATTAATAACACATACAAAATTAAATAAGACTTCCATTTCGAAAGAAAACAAAAAATCAAAACTCTTACTACTCAAAAGCCACATGCAAATCTTCCAAGAAATACCGGCCAATATAAAAGAAGAGGGAAACGTTTTGAAATTTAAGATACGCGCAATTTTTAATGTCGCAATTTGTAAAGTTTAATTCGTAATTCTTCATTGTGACTTAAATTGTAAAAATGTGTGTGTATATTATGTTCATATTATAGAAAACATGTAACCAATGTACATGTGTTCTATTTTAAGTAAAATAAATAGATTTATTTTATATTTGCACTGGCCAAGGAGCTTTCCGGTCTTCTACAGAAGTCGTATATTTTTTATAACCCATGGATATGAAATGAACAAGCAAAGTAGAAAATGCACTTTAATAATATATCCATTGAAATATTATTGATATTATATATATATAATAGTGTCTATGCTATAATTTCGATTGCGATTTCGTTCAATGTTACATATTACATTTTGAAAAGAAAATATAACTTCCGCATTCCGAATATTATGTTAAAAAGAGAGTTTTCGATTAAATGCATGCGAAATTTTCAGCGCCGCGTAGGTACCAATAATTCTCCAAGACCAGATCGAATTGATCTATCATGTTGCAACAGACCACGCGGAGACTAGTCTGTTCTGAATTTGGTGCCTTTTTTATTCCGTTCGATTAGTCATTAGTCATTATAGGTATTGGCAGGTGTTCCCCGCGGTACGATTCGTCTGTCCATGACGGTATCAATGGCAGGTAACAATAAAATAAACATCCAATTTTACTGGAATAACTATAGAAACTTATAAACCTTATTTGTAATATTTAATCATTAAAGATAATATGAATTAGAAAAGACACAGAAAAAAAAGGTAACAATCGCATCTGTGACTCGAACCCAGGACCTCTCGGTCTATCCGGCGCCAGCTCTCTAACAAAGGAGCTAATGCCACCTTATCGCTTTCCGTCATTTTTATCGGTATTACATTTAAATTTAAGAACTATTAATATCTTCTTCAATAAATTCCCATATTTTTTGGATGCTATCTTCCTGTATAACTGCAAGATTCTAGCCAAATTGATTTGAAATCTATATGTCGTCTCGAATATACCTATTCAATGATTAAACATTACAATGAGGTTACTTTTGTTATTTTCAGGGTGTTTTCTGTTTCATATTTCATTTGAGATTTATAATATATTCATAATTGTTTGTATACATATTTAGTCTTTATATATATTGACTTCAATGATTAAATAAAATAAATATTTTTCTTACTTCTTATCATTATTTATACCCAAACGAGCTAATAATTAAACCACAGTAAGCATGTTTTGGTTTTTAACTATATAATAATAAATAATTTGATGATTTGTATAGCGCCGTTTCTGTGAAAAATCACCTCAAGGGCGCTGTAAATCTAAGGAAAACCAAATTTATGAATATCGGTAATAAAATAATAGTAGATAATGATGGATGGAGAAATTTTGAAGGAAGTATCCGAAATGAAATATTTGGGTTTTATTTTAGATTCCAGACTGACTCTGTCTCTAAATGCAATATATGTTATAAAGAAAATCGCCTAAATAACATCAGTGCAGAATTCTGTAAAACTATATACAATGCCATAATTGTTCCTGATATTAATTACTGTAGCAGTATTTGGTTCTTGCCAAAAGAGGAGGATTTTAGAAACACTTTTACAAAACAAAGCCATGAGAATCATTTTAAGACGAAACAAATATTCCAAAGTTAAAAAAATGTCAAGGGATCTAAAAATATTGCCTTTTAAGCAAATTTATATTAAAATGTAATAGTTTTTCTCTTTAAAATGTTCAACGGCCAACAAAATTCTAAATTCTTGAGAAAAAATAATAAACATCAACACAAACATAGCCACTTTATAAGAAAAAGAAATGAAATAAGACCTCCCTTTCGGAAGAAAACAAAATCGCAAAACTCATTATTATGTAGAGCAACGAGATCTTGCAAGAAATACCGGCCAATATAAAAGAGGAGGAAAATGTTTCGAAATTTAAAAAGGAAGTGACAAAATACGTAAAATGCCATTTTTAATGTCGTAATTTGTAAAATTTAATTTTCTATTTTTATTGTATATTGTGACTTAAATTGTAAAAATGTTTGTGTGTACATATTATGTTCATATCAGAATACATGTAACCTATGTACACGTGTACAAGTTAAATTTAAATAAATAAATTAAGATAGAGTTCTCAATGTTTTCAATTCGGTTTCCATATCTCTTGATATTTTTTTAAATGAAAGTAAAAAAAAAAAAACTAAAATACGGTTAGCATACTCGTATATATAGGCGAGACACAATACAAAGTAGAATAAGAGGGAGACATTATATCAAATGAAACAATGGAGCAGTGCGACAGAGATATGGTTACATATAATAGAATGGGACAACATATAAAAGGGAAAGAGGCAGAACGTCAAAGGAAGGAGGGATTATGAAGAAGTGGGAAATTTTAAAATTTGACTGTAAAGATATAAATTACATTAACATAACTAACTATCACGCCGTTTCTCCACAGGAGTAGGCAGAGAGGATGAGCCGCCAAACAATTCGGTATTGGCACACACTCCTTGCTTCATTCACATTCATACATCGTCTTATACATACTCTTCTGTTCTTCTGACTCTTGACATGGCCCGAATCAAGTATTTGGTTTATTTGATCGTGCCATGTCTTCCTCGGGAGTCTTCGGCTTTTTCTTTCATTAGCATTCGCGTCATATATTCTCCTTACACTCCTTTCGGTTTATCCGCTCTACATGCCCAAACCGTCTAAGCGTCCCGTTCTTAATCTTACTCATTGCGCTCACGTCACCCTTGCATTCTTTGGGAATATCAATAGTTTTCTCCCGGTCATAGATGGTTTTACTACACATACGCCTCAGGGATCTCATTTCTAGAGCTTCAGTCTACTTTAATCCTTCCTCTGCCAGTTCCGCGCCTCACTGCCATACATCATGGTTGGCATCAGCAGTCAATTGTGGACTGCTAGCTTCACTTCTTTGGACTTAACTTCTTTTGAGTTAACTAGAAATACATTCAATACAGCTTTCTATTTGGTTTACCAGGCCGAAGGTCCTCTTGATAGGTATACTCGTACCTTTTCTACGTTTTTGATTTAACTTTTGTTGTATAGTGTTTGAACAGTATTACTTCTAGACCAAGTTAATTTTTTGAATTTACAATGTATTTTTTTGTTGCAGACGTCTTTTAATTCTACGAAATTAACGCGAAAATGATGGCGATTAATTTTGCTGTTTAATATTCAATGCATAATTTTTCGCGAGTGCAATATGTTAACGTAAATCATCGCTGTATATTATTTTATATTTATAAAATTATTTAAGCGATACGGGGAAATCTCTTACACAAGAAATTTATGAATTGATTACATATTAAGTGAATGTTAATGCAGTCTTTCAGGGAAATCACTAACGAGTGTTTTGCGAAAGAGCAGACATGTATCATAATATTTACGTTTTATGAAAAATGAAAACGATTGTTCTAAAGAGATGTGAAGAAAATCTCAAACAGTGGAATAACTCTATGAACCTAACGTAGGTGTGTGTTACGTACCGAGAAGTAAGTAGCTCGTAGCGATCTATTCTTCGAATGAGAATTCATTTTCGATAGCCGAGTGGTAACATTAAGTATTTATTCTTAGAGCATTGCTCTACAAACGGGTTTATGAATCATGAGATATTAAGTTACATACACCAGGAACTTCGCTCAGCTGTGCTTTCATTCAATTTGAAGCAAAGTTTAAGGTTACACAGTGTAATCAATTGTGTTTGAGGTAGGTGAAACAAAATCACACTCGCTTTAAAAAATATATTAACGGTGTAAAAGAAAAGTAATTTGTCGAACAGGTTTATGATAGTCTTGAAACTGCTCGCATCAAATTACCCATTAATTGGAATGTGGCTAATTGATTTTGATGCTTACCTCCAAATGCCTGGAAGCGTGTAATAATGAGATTTTGTAAGTGAGATTAGACAAAATTGAATACTTTTTTTTTCTGTGGAAGTTGTGAAGCGATACACTACTCGTACATAGGCTTTTTCGGTTATCTTGGTTTTAATTTGTGGTCTAATTTGTTTTTATTAATTTTTTTTTGGTAGAACCAATTGAAGCTTATAAATCTCATTGTAATATATTTTGAATCATTGACGATAATATCAACAACTCCCAAATCGAAACGCGAAACCGAAAAGACACAGAAAAGATAAAGATAACGATATCAGCTGGGATTCGAACCCAGTACCTCCTGGTCTATCCGGGACCTGCGCTCTATGCCAACTGAGCTACAGCTACCTCAATCCATCCCGTCATTTTTATAGGTATCATACTTCGACTCCTAAGAGCTGTCAATATCATCCTCAATTAATGTCCTCTTTTGCCTGCTATATTTTTATAATAACAAAATTATATGGGTATTAATTGAGGATCATATTGACGGTTCATAGAAGTCGATACTAATAAAAATGACGGAATAGATTGGGGTAAGCGTAGCTCAGTTGGCATAAAGCGCAGGTCCTGAATTCGAATCCCAGCTGCTATCATTATCTTTTTCTTTTTGTTTTCAATTTGTAGACGGATTTGTGAACTCTCAGATTCAAAATTAATAATGAACCAAAAATTGTAATAAAACCTGAAACCTCTGTGATTCTACAGGTTATAAAGGCTGCGATGGCCTGATCACATTGAAACAGTGACAGATGGCTTGAGATGTTCAAAAAAAGGGCATTAAAAACCATGACCAAGGAGGTACTTCGTAGGAAATATTCTAGTACTGTTGGATAGAATTCTTGGTGCAGAATGTGAACGCACGGGAACTAGATAGAAATTTCCATCAACTATAGCTGGTAAAGAGGTTAGAACACTGACGTCAGAATGAATAGACTTTCCTTAACGTAAATTTTCGAGAGCTGGAGCTAAAGGTCACATGAAAACTATTTTGGCACCAACTTAGTTCACTGCCATCCACGTTTGTTTCGCGTGACTTTGACAGCGGTAAGGAAAATATAAAACATTTATAAAATAGTCAAACTAAATACGTACTCATTCGGTTTTTGTAAACAAGCCGAACGTTTTTACTTTGCTGTTTTACTTAAATTGGCGGCACGCCAAGCTTACCCCTCGCTCTCCTTATTTTGGTTTTTTCCCCTTGCTAGGGCTTCTATATGTATTATTCGATCTGTGGGTTAGAAAAAGGAATTACCTATCTTCCTATGTATTATTTTAAATTTGAATCATTTAAAAAAAATGTTAGTTGCCTACACCTTTTACATGATAAAAATAAATAACAGTACCTACCCATATGGTTTCCTTTACTATGTGCTTTCTATTTCATTTTATCTATAAAAAACCGCTTCGTGTAAAACTGTACAACATGCTGGCATACATACACACGTAATGGCGAAGAGTAATTTAATATGACAGACGTCACACAAAAAGGTAGAGTAGACAGGAAACAAATTGGTTTCAATGTAAACATACCGTCTCTTATTACTTATTATTTAACATTTATTTTAAGAGTTTCATCCGCGTGATTGATTGAAAAACATCTTTCTCTCTGGAGGTACCTCGCCAGAGGCATGTCGTTTCGATTAGACTGCGCAATAAGTCACTCGCTATATGATTTTTAATATTTTTTCTCTAGAATTTAACGTTTTTCGTAATAGAAGCACTTTTTATAAACCAAAAAAGTGTTTTTTATAGACGTTTGAAAAGCCATAAAAATAGTCGATGTGTTATTAATTGTCAAAAATGATAACTGATTTCTAGATTTAGTATTATTTAAACATGGATTTAACCTCGGGCCTCCTTGGTCGACAGGTAAAGTCCTCGACCACGAATCCGGAGGTCGCGAGTTCGAATCCCGGTGTGCGTAAGTAAATGTTATTCAATTAAATTGTGTAATTTCACTATATTATTAATTGTTTTTTCTGTTTAATTCTTAATACTCCATTTAATTTTTTTTTAATTTAATGTAAATCTAATTTAGTAATGTTATTATTAAGTTCTGCAAGTATATTAAAAAAATAAAACAAAATAAAATAAAATAAATAAATAAGAAAGTGTAAATTCGCATTTAATTCGTGTAGTAATATGCAGTATACAGTCGCATGCCAATTTTGAAAAGCAAACTACAGTTTTAAAAAAAATTTAGAAAAAAATTTATAAAATAGTAAATATAGTTTTAAAAAATCTGTTAATTTTCGTATAGTGACTTCACGAGCTAAAAACACATATGTTTGATTCATTTTCAAAAACCACAGAGATTTAAAAAAATAAACAACATTTTCGTTTTTCAGTACAAAATTTAATCACATGAATGTTTTCAATCCAATCAAAAGGGCATGCAAGTGTCTCATTACGCAATTAAAATCTCGTATTATTTTATTACTGAATAGGTCATCGTCCGAAGCTCATCTTCTTGCCTTCTCGCCAAATGTTAGATGTTTGGCAATGCACATTTCCTGTCTCATTGTGTCACATCCATTGGCGGCATAGCTCACTGCTTGCCCCGTGCTGGGTGCTGGCTGCTGGCTGCGTGCAAGTACGCCACAGTCACTGAACAGACCAACCGATGGAAATGTGTAATGGGCGTGTCCGTGTGCCCGAAACAAGCTGAATCTCCTTTACTTTGGGGTGAATTGATAATTTTTTTTTCAAATATGGATTATCTTTAATTTATTTTAAGTTTATTTATTATATACTAGTTAACGTGTACCCGGCCTTGCTCGTTTTTTTTTGGATTAAAGCTATGAGATTGTGAATTCTTGCTTGTCGTTTGGGTGAATTTAATTAATTAATTTTCTCTAAACAATGGAACAAAGAAACTTTAATTTGAAAATTTTATTTTATGCCAAACGGTTATTTTTTCAAAATCTATCTAATAATAAAGTTCTTAAGTAGGTATCTACTTGTGTTATCCATTTTGAAAATATTCGACCCAAAAAAAACTTATTTTTATTATGTAATCTGTGGCTAACCAGAGCGGTATACCTACGGGTTAACCTCAATACAACATGACGGGTTCAATGTTTTTCATGCTAATTTGAAAACGTTATAGCAACAGTGTTACATATTTCATTTCATTCAAACTACTCTCTAAACTTTTCCGGCACTAATAAGAACAAACTGTTCTGTTTTCAGCGAAACCGGTCCAGTAATTTTCGATAAAATCGAGGACAAACAAACAAACAAAGTTACATTGATTTTTATATATATAGATAAGAACTGAGAAAAAAAGAAAGTTTTTAAATAGCAGATAATACAACAACAAACAAATTAAAAATAAAAATATGTATACGTGACATTGAAAAAAAAGTGACCGGGTTTTGTATATCGTAAAACACACAAATATACATAATACACAATATATATGTGTATAATATATAACATTATAGTGCGTTATACAGAGAATGAAATAATAGAAAAAAGCTTTTGGATTGTACATAGTTAAAAAGATAATTAAAAATATATACAATAGCTCCTATGCAATACTCTATAAATATGTCTATACTTGAAGTAAATTTGTTTTTTTTATTTTTTTTTTTTTCGAAAAAGAATTCTTCTTCTAGAAGGTTTTCACTTTGTGATATCATTATGTATTTTAATTAAAACAAAATAACTTTGTATACATCACTTTATTAATATACAATATTAATACATGTTTCGTGAGCGATATCAATGTATACCTGATATATAATAGTATACATTGATACCTGAAGATGTGAGCATCGCTCACGAAACATGTAGTAATATTGTATATTAATAAAGTGATGTATACAAAGTTATTTTGTTTTAATTAAAAAAAAAAAAATTGTTTCCTAGTCCATGTAGGCGAGAAATGAGTGCATGTATTTGGAAATTAGTCCCGGAGTTATTGTTCCAGAATAATAAATTTTGTCTAGTTTTCCGATGGGGTACTTCGAATTTGATTAGGTCCTGGAGTTCACAACAGTCTAGTACTGAGTGAATAATTTTAAACAAACCAGTTAAGTTACTTATTTTTCTTCTATTTTCTAGGAAATGCATTTTAAGTGTATTTAGTAAGAATGTGCAATTTGACTCCAGAAGAGATAATCAATTTCATTGACCTTTCTGGGGCTTAGGTGTTGAAATTTCTTATCTGAGATTCTTTCTAATCGGTACAGATATTTCTACACACTTCTAGAGGATTATCTGTTCTGTGTATGAACAATTGAACAATGTTCAATGTACTCCATACACTGGAAGCATTACTAAATGCCGTTGAACCTTACATATATTTATGTTATCCATTAAAGATAAATGTCAAATAAGGGACCTTTGTTTCTACAATTACTGTCATTTCCATCATTGATTATCAGAAATATACTTTTGACAGGGTTGTAATAACGGTTAGTTAAGTAATGAAATTATGCATGCATTTTATAAGATTATTAATTTAATTGCAGATTTACAATTAATATTAATAAAACGTGAAATCTTCAAGCGTATCCTTCTTAAAAATTTCATACTGTTTATTCTACATTTTTCAGTGAGGTTGTCTCCTATTTAAAAAAAAATATATATATTATATTTGAAGAGTTTATAATGCCAGTATAATTAGACTTCCGATATCTCAAAAAATGACGAAGTTATGAGTTTTTAAAATGAAATTGGAAAAAACATATACCCGTGACGTCACAAGTCATAATTCAGTACCATTCACAATTTGAATGGCAGTTACGGATACTGCTGCGCCTATGATATATATGGCCTCGCCGTGATCACACGCTTATCGGCCAGCCGGCGAGATTATCAACATTTTGCCGGCTTATATCTTCTGTATTTTCCGAAAATTCGAAAAGTTATCTCCTCAACATGCTTTAATTACTATGATACATTTGCGAGTAACATTAATTTATTTTGTTAACTTTATTGTTCAACCGCATTGTTACAATTTTAAAAAGCACATCAAAAACTTGGGTGAAATTGGCAGTAACAACGTACCTACATTCCTATATTTGAATTTTACGTATAAAATAACCAATTCGCGTTATTATTTTGAATATTTAACAATTTGATATGCAGATCGTATCAGAACGACTGTATTTGAAAATTTGAATGAATTATTTTTCACAATTGCCTTTCAATTGACATTCCTCGGAATAAATTTGTGTTCCTCCCACTCCTCGTGGGATTAATCAGTCTGGCAATTCCAATTTATCGGTTCTCGGATTTTAACACCAAACCGTTGCAATTGTCTGTACTATTAGTTCTACCTACATAGTTCGAAAGAGCAATATAGCTCTATATATGAGGGAAGGGCAGACATTTAACGGCCTTAAAATATCTTTAAAATATTGCATTTTTAATATGTCATTTAAACATTTTGCAATTAAAGCAGTGATACGTAGCCGGAAGGCCAAATTATCAAATTTCAATATGTTCGCGGGCCACATGGTTAGGGTACCCACAGCTTGACGTGGTTAACTTCGCAGCCGATTTTCAAGTTTTCTTAAAAGTAAATATACTTCATACCCAAGTTTGTATTGCACTTACTAGGATGGTAATTATAATAGGGATTTTCAAATCAAATTTATTCGGGCATCTTTTTAGAATTTTGCTAAACAGTGACCATTTTATAAAGCACTCAAAGAACGTACAAATAATATTGAAGACTGGTAAGTTTGTCGCGATACCCTCACGTACTTTGTAAAACAGAACGGAAACCGTTAAATATTTTGATCATAGCAACCGGAAAATAGAACGATTGCTATTATAATAAATATCAAACTCACTTCCGTTATTTCTGTTTTCAAAATCGTCGTGTACTCTTATAAAATGAAAACCATTCAATATATCAATTGTAGCGCGAAGAATCGAAACGTTGCTTGAAATGGTTTTAGCCGTGTTTGGTGACTAGATTTCATCTGCCTCTACACCATCTCCTTCTCCTCCCCATAGCCTGACAATATACCCCAATTGGAGATGCCATAGTCTTACTATCTCCGGTTAGCCGAGAGCAGTTGGGAGTATTGTGCTGTACTCGTATAAAAATCGATAAAGTGTTGAATAGTAAACGAAATGTAAACAGATAAATATTAATATATGAAGTGTTACGTCATACTAGGACGGCCTCCGTCCTCCATTCATTATTAATTATTTATCTATGATTTAAAATAAAATAATTAGCGTAATCCACTGCATTGTCACGGATTTGTTACTAAAGTGGTGCAATTGCAAAACGAGTTTTATTCATTTAAATGTAGGCACTAACTGCTTCTCAGGATTTGTATAAACTTGGTCGACAACACCTCTGCTAATGCCTTATTAGAAATGTGTCACTGTTAACTGCAGGTATAATCATTTAATCGCACTAATTTCGCAATTTGCCTCAGGTATATTCTAGTTAAATCTGCAACTGCGTTTTAAAAAAACTATTAAAAACAATATACGTTTTCTTTAGTGTTGGCATACATGGTTAAACATTTCAAAAAAACTGCTTTCTTTTTTAAAAACAAACAGTACATGGATAAAAAGAGTGGCGTAGAGTTTTTAGAAAATTATTACAAGGATCGGTACCAATGACAATATGTCTCCATGAAATATCTAGTGAGTGATCTGGATAATATACATTTTAACGGCTGGGGTTAGTAGATGCTAGGGAATGATTTGAAGTAAAGATAAAACGGTATATGAAAAATTTGCGTAGTGTATGTGTGGATGTGAATGTTTATGTGTATTAATTGTGTTATGTAGTGGATAATAGTGAGTGCGCATTGATTAAGTTACGAGTGGATGTTTTATGACTGTAGGGGGTAAAAAAATGTCAGGATTTGATTTGGGACAAAGATTATTGAATGTTTGAATTTGCCGCAGCGTTTGTTTTGTTGTTTAATGTGTAAAATAGTTTGGTGTGGCGGGTACGTTTCAATGGTATGTTAAGGTTAATTTTAGATGGGAATTCAGGGTAGTATATTTCATTATTTTTGGATTTTATACAGAAATATAGTGTCAGCTACCGTTTGCCTTAGTTTCGCAGATTGGAGTGAACAATATAATATGATAGTTGTTATTCTATTTCAACTGGGGAAACTTAATGATTTTTTTTTCTATAGATGTATAATTATTTTGTGGCGTCATATAAATAAAATTAATAAGAAGTACTTTGTTTACACCACTGCACTGTTTGATATATAAATATCAACATGTTTCGGAAGTATACTGATATTTATATATTAAACAGTGCAGGGGTGTAAACAAAGTACTTATTAATTTTATTTATTTATTTTGTATTTGTTCTATAATATTGATGTTTCCCATCACTGCAAATCAATGTTTTGAAGTCAATTTTTTGTAAAAGGATTTTCAGAAAACTGGTTTTATCTTGAAAAGCAACGATAGTCATAATATTTTTGTTGAAACTTCATTTTCTTCCAACAATATAAATTATTACGTTTTACTAAACCTTACTTCTCTAGCACCAACCTCACAAATTGGGTCCTAGGAGTTTGCTACTCAATTTTTCTCTTGCGTAGGTGGAGACGCGCAGTTTGATACCCATATCGGCTACCCCTACCCCTACCCCTACTCCTACTCCATCCACGGTTAACGGCTCTCTGTTGAGAACTCGCGATCAAATTCACGTGGAGTATTGCGAAATGTATGATTAAATCTAACATTTAAGCTAAAAATCGGAAAAAATCTAAATTACAGCTCTGTTACTTCATCATTAATGTATTTTCTATAGAGTTTTATGTTTGAATTTCTAATTTATGTTCGTAAATAGCTTTGCCCGCTACAGGTTTTGTAATTATTGTGCATAAAACTACATGTTTGGTGAGATAATAATAAATGCGCAACTGATAGAGAATTTTCCTAACGGACCATAACTCGTTCTTATACCTGGGTAATCTATCAATATTTAACTGCTCACCATCTCTGTGGTAACCAGTAAATACCATTATTTAGAAAACTCAATACTGATAAAACTGAAGAATGGAGAAATTGTACATAAATAAATCAATCATAAAAATTGTGCAAAATGTGTCAAATATAAAGACGTTAAATTTGAATCAAGCTAAAAACTAATTAACCATCATGCAGTTTTTCCGCAGGGGTAGGCAGAGAGGATTGTTTGCCACACAACTCTGTCTCGGCACACACTCCTTGTTCATTCTCATCTATATATCGTATTCTGTTATTTTGACTCTTGACATAACCGGGCTCAAGCATTTGATTCACTTGATTTGGCATGTCTTCCTCGGGCGTCCTTGACTTCTTCTACCAATATCTTCCGCATCATATATTCTACCTACACTTTTTTCTTCGTTTATCTGCTTTACGTCTCTAAACTATCTAAGCATACCTTTCTGAATCTTAACCAATTACGCTTACATCAGCATTGCATTCTTTCCGGATCTCCACATTTTTAACACAGCGTTTTACCAGACATACCCCTCAGAGATCTCGTCCCTACAGCATTCAATCTACCAAAATAATATTAAATTAATGTACACATGAACACATTTAAAATATTATAATTAATTTTGGAAGTTGATTGACCTTTGTATATTATTTAATGATAGAGAGATAACATATCGAGCGAATCGAGTCCATGGGGTTAATCCGTGATGGAGTCATATTACTATGTACCTTCAATTTCTGTATACTTCAAATACTTGAGTCATACTTACAGGTAGAGGGCACTTTCCAATAATCGTCGGTGATCTCGGATATCGGTACAAGTCTATCTTACAGTGATTTCAGACTATAAATCTTATCAGCACGCTGTTAAAATATATCGGCAAGACTATAAAACATTGCTATAACATCCATCTCCTCCCAGATTACATCGAGCTAACCCAGCGATGAAAAAGCAATATTTGCTGAAAGACCTTCGTAGAGTAAGCAGAGTTCGACAAACGAAAGAATGCACATGGCCCTTCTCGTACTGCGCAGCTTTGCCGAGACTGTTCAGATTCGCTGTCTGTCACTAGATAATCCGTGACTGGTGATTGGTGAATTGTTCCGGTTGACCACGCCTCCTACCAAAATACGTTTCTGCGCATCAAGCGTCAGGCGCATTCTTTCGTTTGCCGAGCTCTACTGGCTTAAGCATTTAACTTTGGAACCTGGAGTATGAAGGATCGATTCCCACGTAGTAGGTAAAAACATATAAATACGTGGAATTTTCCAGATTTTTCTTTTGTCATATTGGTGATGCATTTGGTAGACCTGTTACATATTTTTCTTATATTGCGATAAGGTTGATTGAGTCGGGACAAGATTCTGAATGCCGAAAGCGACATCTCTCTCTGTCCTTGGGGTTACAAATCTTCAGACCTCGAGTGGTGGCATTTTGTTCTTTTATAACGTTCATGAATCATTACAAATAAATACGTAAAGAAATCAATGTTTTTCTGTATTACAGAAAAATATTTTTTCATTAATCATATTTTGAAAAATAAGTCATAAAATGTAGTGAATGCTTTGTGAAATCCTGAAAAATATTTAATCTTTTAAAAAGTTGAATGACTGTGAAATCAAAAAAGCACCACCTTGCCAAGTGAAATCATCAAGATTTTTCAATTCTTAAAGCAGTCTACTTCGAAGTCATATTTAGACGATAATTTTCGGAACATCCGTCATTGCGCTGCATCCTGCAAGTCCATTTCTATAATCCAAGTACTGCAAGTAATGTAATAACGTTCCAAGGCATTGCTAAAAGCAATCAACTGATAATAATGTTGGTGGGCAAGTTGGAGGTGTACCGAGCACCGAGCACCGAGGCAGGTAACTGGATATATCCGAGCCGTTAGAATATAATCGGCAGTCGATAAGACTCCTAAAATCGCAATAGGTACAATCAGTCGACTATGAATAAGCACGGTACATTATTAACCGTATTGAGGACTATAGTTCACATTTTGTTACACTTTATCAATCCCACAGATTAAATCACAACCGGGTGTTGATTGATTATTTATATAATCCGTTTATTAAAGCAGATAATAGGTAGGTACTAACAAATCATGGCGTGCTATAGATAATAATATTTCTTTACTATTTTCTATAGATCCGTTTTAGTGAAATGTCATCTCATGGGCGCAGCACAATGCTAAGAATTCCTTAAAATTTCCTAAAAACATGATTATTAGCATCATAGTAAAAACTAAATAATCCATACAAACAGTATTATATTAACTGTTGAAAAAACACAGAACTTCCAAATTCTCACAATAGTCTAATAAGATAACATTTATTGTTTTGCTGAATTTAGTTAGGTACTCTCATTTAGAAGTTATTTCAATGATTTATTTTAAAACTGATACGATTAATGATGCCTTTGAAATAATAAATATACCACCACATCTCTAAATTACAGCATAACGATTCAATAAAAAAATATATATTGAAGTCTACAAATTAATTTTAAAATGTTTTTCATATGTAATAAAAAATGTTAATAAAAATTACACTTCTTTTGTATACCTACAACCTATAAGATGCTTATTGAAAATCATGAATGTACTTGACTAAAGAGATCTCTAAAAAAACGTTGTAACGCCAACGTATTTTATTGATTTATCCCCTTTGCGTGGTATTTACATTTACGAAAACTTTGTTACAATTTTTTTAGATATATTTTTTATTCATTTAATCAGTTTACAGAGTACGTACCTTAACAATAATTATTAAATTTGTTTTAACTTTTTTATTTATTTATTTTATATTTCTTTTCTATAGAAGCGTTTTGTGTATGCAGATATTGCAGATATTTGTTTTGTCTGTTATCATTTCCGTAGGACCACTTCCTATACGAACGTCTACCTGTGACTGTCAATAAATAACCTCTCCAACAAACACAATGTTTTGTTCATTATAACAAACATCAAAAAGCGGACGCTTGTCTTTAGAAGAGAAGTGGGCATCGTGAAGTATATTTAGATTTTTTTAATTTATTTATTGCATAATATTAATTACATACAATGGGAACTTGTACCCGCTAAGCCACTGCAAGTAGCTTGTCAGCAGGAGTTTAGTTCAACAATATTATATAATACAATAATAAATAACAATCATTATACAAATGCAGCGCAATAATAAAACAATATAGGTGAATGCATGTTGTGATTAATATACATAAGTTATTGAAAAAATATTTTAAAAAATACGAAAACACCATAACAGTTTTGTTATAGAGATACTGGACTCCAATTACGTAATATCGATTCTAATATTGATTTCGTTTAAAAAAATAAACTTTTGTAATAAATATAATAACGCTTTGTTAACTGAGTTTTACGAGAATTAATATTGCAAGGCTTATAACTGCTTTAATAAGAAGAAGGTTTCGAGGTTAAAAACCTTTTTATGTTACAGAGTTCAGCACAAACCCAAGTCGTAAACTACCTTTATATTTAATTGACGTAACACATAATTCGCTTTGAAGAACCTATTATCGCTTATTTCTTTGAACATCAAAATACTGTTAACGGTACTAACTGTATACATTACGTTTTCTTATTGTTCAAATATATACCTACTTGGTACACAATGCTTGGTAGGTGTAACTATTATTGTGGTTGCAGAATGGTGCCTGTAACCTATGACATAGGTTACTTTTTTATGGGAAGTAGGTGGCTGGTGCATTTAATGATTTCAGACATGAAATTCAAGCGGATATTCAATATGTCCGAGAAAATTGTATTATTTCTATACTGTCAATATTATTTTATCATCCACTACTAGATGAATGGATATACGATATATCGTATCATGCGAGCATCCATTTTGAAACATTGTTCCGTTTTAAAGACAACTCTTTTATACCATCATTTTTATAAACTGTTATTGTGATAAGTAACAGGTACTGACCCAATGCAGCTGCATAT